>JBCAUF010000039.1:118285-130835 GCA_038406115.1 Haemulon aurolineatum
ACATTTTTGTTTGGTGATAATCTTATTGATTGGATCAAATGTCTTTGTGAATCTCTATAAGCTGCTGTGTCTGTTAATGGTATCCATTAGAGAGAGGCAAAAACCGTCTCCTTGACTTTTTGCTTTTGTTGTAAACTGAAACTGCAAGACCAAGTGACTGGGTAAGGGGCATTCAAACAAATGCAAGAGCACATAAGATTTCATTATACGCAGATGATATATTTTGATTTATGAACAATCAATTCAAAGCCATACCAGCATTAATCAAGATCTTTGATGTATTTATTATTTTTTCCGGATATAAGATATATGATCCCTAGCCTTAGCATTAGGGATGAGCAGCAGTTTGCTTTACTGAGAATATCATGAAAGTTGACCAAATTAAAAGTTGACCAAAATATCTTGTCATTTTCCTTCCTGATAAAAATAAATTAAAGTTTTTATCCATAGTTACGGAAATCAAAAGCAGACTTTTATTTTTATTATTAGCAGAATTTAGGTTGTCTGATGGGGCACGATGTATTATCACTGACTCTCACAACGGAGATCTGTCACAGGATCATTTAAAGATGGTCAGTTCTCCTTTTGTGTGCTCCAGAGAGTTACAAACAGATGAAAGATCATTTTATAGCTATTAACATATACAAGTCTTTGAATAGAATATGTAAAGACTTTGAACTTGGCCCATATTCCTTTTAAGACGTATTACTAATAACTAATGACTTTGAATAGACTGTACAGATGTGGAGTTTAGAGATTCCAAGGCTGCGGGCATCACAAAGATTCATGATAGTGTATCTGGGTAATGCATTTAAGTCTTTCCAGCAATTACAGGAAGACTTTAATCTTCCTCAAATGCAGATGTATCATAACTTACAAATCAGGAGGTATTTAAACTCAACTTTTAACTATTATAAAAGCTGAATGTTTTAATTGAAAAAGCAGCAACACTGTGAGAGCAAAGTGATAACATATTTGACCAGTTACTCATGACAACAATACAATGAATATTAAAAAAAAATTGGGAAAATTACATGTTGATGCTGAGTTAAATGGCTCCCCATTTTGTGAACACTCTGCAGCTGATCCCACTGATGCTTGTACACTAACAGTGTGCATGAGGTTGGATGCACAATGTGCGATGACCAAACTGCATTGTTCCATCCAATCAACCCACACAACAAGTTCACGACATTCTACACACCTGTTCATGTGAGGACAGATGGAAACATAAAGACCACAGTGTACAGGAACCCCCCACCCCCCACGGTTTGAACTCACTGTCTCACAACATCAAAGGCCACTGGTGAAGACCCTCCTGCAAAGACACACAACATCTTATCAGTGAGAGGAGAGGGCGGCCCTCCGAGCCAGCAAATACAAGGAGTGGATGATGAGAATCCCACTGCCTCTGCAGAGCAAGATGGACGAGAACTCATCCCAGTGGGACTCCTTTACACGTTTGGACTGCCAGATCATCTAGCCCAGAGGATACATAGTCCCAATTTTTTAATCTCTGTCCCATGCTATGTTACATAAAAGCTACTGTTAAACAGAAGACACATGTTTTCCATTTGAGCGAAGGGAGAGATTATCTTAATGGGATCTTTGGCATTGGCAGGAGAATGCTAATTTCTCATAATCACGGTCTTTGCCCTGACAAAGACTTTGAAAGTAGTGCAGGTCTTAACAATTTATCTTAGTTGAAAGTATCTGTAGTTTTTGCTTGAAAGCATTCACAGCACTGATATTATGTCCTTGCAACTCTTAATAGCACATCAGTGTGCTGCAGCAATTTTACATGGAAAGGGCTGTCTGATGGCAAGGAAAATGCTGAAAATCCTTTAAATATAACGTACACCTAACTAATATTAGGGTTTTTTGTAAATTGTAAAATGAATAAAATAACAGTACTGCTTACACCAGTGCATGCCTGGTGTATGTGAATGGTCGTGTATTTTCAGGCAAGTTAGTATGGGCAGAGATGATTTCTGGAATGGTGCTGAAATGCTCATCTGGAGATAATTGTTGTGTTAATCCAGAATAACAGAGCAGAATTTTAGAAAAAAGAAAAGAAGCAGCGAAATTAATTATTCTCAAGTGAATGCAATATGCTTCTATAACAATGGCTCCACCAACTGTGTGCGCAACTTGCAACCACCAAGGCATCAGTGGATCCAGTTCACACAGTCCCCATGGGTCTTACTTAAACACACACACAAACACAGCACATACACTGTGTCTGGAATGCTGTCATGAAGCTTCGTTTCTGTGAGATTAAAAACACAGCTGCCTCGCAGTTCGGCATGTGTGTAGCACACCAGTTTCTTTTCCAGAGGATGGGCACTGGACAGTGGAATTGATGGGACAGTTAGCGTTTAACCTAGCATGGATCCGAGCCCTCTGACCACACATGGATTTCCTTGCACACCACCCCTTGTGCTCCCTTCCTTGGGGAGCTGCAGCAAGTAATGGAAGAGAGGAGGGTGTGTCCACTTCAGTTTGGCTGTGAATAACAGTCTCTGCTATTATTCTCCTCCACATCTCAGCACCTGCTGCTTCAGCGGGGTGCAGCAGCAATGGAACCAGAGCTCAGTGGTGACTGCACTGTTATTGAAGTCAAAGTGAAAGGATTCACCTTACTGTTATTATTGTCTCTCCGAAAACTGTTGGGAGGGAGATAACAAAGCTCTCAGGCGGGGCAGATGGCTCTCTCCGTCAATAAACAATCTCTGATCTTTGTTGAACATGGCTGTTTGAGCAGATGTGTCAAGTCAAATAAATAGAAGGGAAGGTCCATTAAATCCAGATCTTCTCTGCGAGGGAGACAGCAGCAACAGATGCTGAACTGCAAAATAGTAAACACGTTTCTTGTAATGTTTTAATAGTGTTAACATAAGAGGTGGGAAGTACTTAAGTACTACACCAAAGTACATTTACCAGCTAGTTGCTCTCATCTCCCAGCCACATATTACATATACAATTTCTGTGGTTTCTACATACGAAAGGATAATTTTGGTTTACTGAACTTCAGTTTCATTTTCTTAGTTTTGTTCTAATAACAGTCCTTGTATGTATATATAGTATATATGCAGATATCGCAACACAACACAACTTTTCAGTCAAAAAGCCACAGTGAAAGAGAAAGCCATTAGCAACAGCTTAGAGGGCAACGTCTATATAGAATTATTATATTAATATAGAACTTGTCCTTCAATTTGGTAAATGCAGTGATACTGCAGATAAAAATGGCTGACAAAACTACAACAACATGATTCAAGTTATACATCAGGTCAGCATTATGAAAAAAAGACTACTAAAGTTGACTTTTCAGTCAGAATTTTTATATAATTTCCACATTGCAGTGACGTGTATTCATAACTCAATCATGAAACAAGACTGAGTTCAGAGGTTCATATATGACCTTCGAAAAAGCAGTTTTACCATAAATACTCACCACAAGGTCCCCTCATTGGAATTCCTGAAGCTTTCAGCCACATCTCATGGCCTTCATTATTGAATGCAGTTTGCTCAGTTGTCATGGAGATGGAGACCTAAGTATAGAGGGTAACCTATCTCTGGTATTAGATGTAAATGTCCTTGTTGAACTTTCTCCAGCAGTAACATGTAGGTCATGTGACAACGAAGGGTCAGGGTAAGTGGTCTGAAATGAGAGGAGAGGTGAGTAACACAATAAAACAGAAAACATGAATGAGTGACAAAAACATGGAAAGATTACGAAACTTGACGATTTGTGTCAGCCACACAGTATGAAACTGAAACTTGATAACTGATCGAATTTAATAAATCCTTAGAAGCTCCATGTCCAAATTCATCTCAGTTGTCTATTTGTCAGAGAATCAACCCCCAGGGTGGGTGTTAAGAGTTTTGATTGTCTGATTGCTGCGTTTATCTCATGGTAGATGAACAAAAGAAATTAAACAAATATTTATACACTATAATGTACCTGAAGAAGTGAACACATGTAATGTATGTCAATACAATATCCCTACAAGTAACACCAGTGCATGCTATACAGTTTCTGCTGTCTAACATGAATAAGTGAACGAGAACAGATCAGTGTAAATCACTCTGTTGAGTCTACATTCATGCTCTGTGAGGCTGTGCATAGCTAAATTCTAATCAGCAGGGAAAGTCAGGGAATTACCAAAGTCATTAGGATAGACCCTCTGGGAAACCACGAATATCTGTATAAATATTCGAGTTGTGAGCAAAGAGACCAACTGACTGACCAACAGACATTACGATCCCCTAAAGAACAGCTGAGGGAACAACCCTGATAGGTATGATTGAATAGCTCTGAATCCCTCAAAAAGGCTAATCTGCCTCTGCAGTGATGACAAAGCTGAGTTGGACTGTTTCAAGTGGAGATAAAATCTGTGTTGTGTGTATGACAAACGGAAGCAGATGGCTGTGCTGTGAGCTTGCAGTGAACTGTGGTGTTCAGACATCCCTAATCAAGTTTAGCAAACGTCTCTAGATCTTGCAGGAGGAGCCATGTGGTCACATATGTATGCACGCAAGCGCATGCAAACACGAACCACATCTCTCTGCCTGTCTACTTTTGTTTGGTGTCCTGATACTTACTCCCACTAATAGACACAATCCGAGAAAGTGTGTGCGTGTGCGGTTTTGCGAAAAAACCAAAGGGAACAGTGACTGCAGTGCAGAAACTTCAGACGTTCTGAAGCAGGAGCTACAAAAAGCCGAACATAGAGAGCCCTTTTAAAAACACAGCTTTCTCTCAGGTCTCCGGCGCAGACGCACATATTTAGCCGCCGAGGACACAGCAGGGAGGAGACCACCATGGGTCGGCCGTGGTTGGCCTTGGTACCAAGCAGGCTAGGCGCAGCTGTCCCCTGCTGTGAGGCTGTAGTGGAAATGCGTGTGACAATGTGGAAAAATACAAAGATGTGGCTAATCTGGAGTAACTGTTGTTCTGTGTCTAACGTGTCTGATCTCTGACAGATTATGTTTGTTAACTTTTCTGATGTCTATTAATAACTAATAACTTATGTAATGAGACCCAATATATCGTAAAGACATAGTAATAGTAGTATATCCACAACAAATGTTTCTTCAGGCCCTTTTTCATCCCAATGTAATGGTTAGTCCACATCATACAGACTTGAAATCAAACTGGAAAGTCTCAGTGGACATGGGTTAAGAATGTCACCCCCAGGTCTCTTTGTAGTTTGACCAAAACATATGGGACTAATGCGCCTGAGCAGATGTGTTTGAAGTAGAAACTCATCAGAGGGCGTTGCTATCAGACAGAAAAAGCAGCCCAGCGTTCGTACGGCTTTATGTCCATCCTGGTATTATTGTCGGCGTTGAGTGCGTCGATAGAGGTGAGCATGGGAACCGCTGACTGGCTTTGTTCTCTGCCATTGTTCGTCTTCAGGATGTCCTTCAGGAATGTTACGCAGAAGGTCAGAGGAGCAGCTCTGTGTTACTGTCTGGAGGGGAGCCAGCAGGGCACAACACCTCTAATGTCCCTGGGAGGCTAAAAACAGCACAGGCTACTCTTGTTCACTGGGATACAAACTGTTCATGTACTGAGTCTATGTAGGTGTGTGCTTTGGCTATTGTAAGATGTTGCTGGTGGCCATGGTGTTTTATTTACTCACAGTATTTACTTTTGGATCGGAATTGAATGGCAATATCACAGTTTTTACTTTTGAATCCTCATAATAATTTAACTGTCAGGAAGCTGTTGACATCTACCGGAAATATGCTACTGGTTCCAACACGGACTATTGTGCACTGTTTTCTAAAATAAACCAAACAAAGACACAACTGTAAAGTATATATATGAATGCATAGCTGATTTGTCTAAAATGCCACTGACAACATTCAAAAGTTTGTTAAGTGTGTCACTCATAGACCCTACAGATGTTGATTTATTTCTAGCGACGACTTTTACTCGAACAGCGATTGTTGGAGTTTTTATGGATTTCCTGAGTGGATTAACCTCTGAGACAATAGGCTCCCCCATCGAGTTTAGAGTTCAAATTACAACCACTGATGGTTGGAAACATCTGTCCTTAGTGTGGTTTCCTCTGCTTTCTGTTCCCTGGTAATGAAGCTTGTCTACACTGTTATTTGTACTCAGCAACGGTGGGGTCCACTGATGGAGCAAGGAGGGCGTGATTTGATAATTTGGATTTCTGTGTGTGTGCGTGTGTGTGTGCATGTGCTTGTGCTTGTGTGTACAAAGGGAGTTGGGAAGGCAATTACATGAAGAAGCAACCCATGACGGCATTTACTGTTCTCATAAGCAAGGCATAGAGAATGTGACCGGGCAACCAGAATAATGTCAACACACACATAGGCACGCTTACTTTCTGAGTGCGCACACACATACACACACACACGCTTCCATCAGTTTGTGTGTATGTAGTTGTGTGTCCAGGCTAGACGCTCTTCTTTTTTTTTTTCAGTCTGCAGTGAGACAGTGTGGTCAGCTCTGCGCCATATCATCATCCAGCCTGACACCAGTAATTATCTCAGTACGTGGATGTCAGTACAAACATCAAACCCTCTTTTAGTGCCTGGCTGGCTGCTGAGATCACACTGTAAATAATTATATTTCTCATTTGATATCCACACTCACTTGTGTTGTGGCCAAATCTCTATTCTTCGGTCCTAAGTGGCACTTAAATCATTGAGATAATTACTATCATCTTCTGCAGGCTTTATGCTGTATTTAAGAGCTGGGAATACAATAACAGACATTGTGACAAAGCTGAGGTTCTGTTTTTAACGTCAAGTCTGAAACTGATTTAAAACAGTAAGGGGTTGGTGCTTGTAAAGCACCGCATACTGAAGTCTCAGTCATGACTTCAAGATCTCATTATTTTATTTACAGTTATATGGTAATATAAAATAGGAGCCTTGTTTGTTATTTATTTTCGAAGTACAACAGTTGCATTCTTAGGGGCAGTCTTATTAGATAATGTACAGTTATAGATGTGATTATATGTAACACTTCTGCATTAGAATATCCAAAAACTGCCAGCCATATATTATATATTTATATATATTATATATACAGTGATGGAAACATTTGGAATAATGTACTGTAAGAACACAAGCCTTTGTTGACTTGTGTTCTTACACAAGTCATTTGGAAGCATTTGGAATATTCCAAATGTTTCCATCACTGTTCAAACAGAGAAACCTGTCTTTTTTAAACAATGGTGCATTTTCTTTGGTCGCCTGTCATGGTGTCTTCTGGGGAAACACAGGAAACGCCAGATGATACGTCAGAGAGTGAGGAAGGAAGTCGGTGAACGTGACTTGACAACCTGACTGCGCACAACATCTCGTTTGTTTTCACTTAATTGCTATGACTGCAAACACAATATGTGATTGCGACTGTTTTGTTTTGTTTTTCAGAAACCAACCTCATCAGCTTCTAAAAGAACACTCGTCTTAAACAGCTGCTGGTCTTACTTGGTAAGGCTACAGTACGACCTTTGCTGCTTATTCTCGATGGTATCGTGACATTCATTCCAAAATTGAAAAAGATCCAGCAGTTCGAAAACAAAGCCGTAAAATACTGTAGAATACTGTTAGCATAATAATCATAAAATAAAAATTTGTCTTTAATCTGAGTTGAGAATTAATCATAAAAACACAATGCTCAAAGCACAAATGTGCTTCTTCTCCTCTTCTTTCTTATTTCTTATTTAAGGTCATTTGTGCTCAATCAGGAAAAAAATATGAGCAAAAGCGTAAAAGTAGCAATTTGTCCCATAATACTACTGCAGCCTTTCTTGCACCTCTTTGTCACATTTTTATTGGTAGGAGCCAGGCCACAGAGGAAGTAGTTTTCATTTTGACACTGTTTGTTACAATTTGGAACTTATTATTATAGTTAAGTGTTTTTGTAGCCATCATTTTTATCAGTATGAATAATAACACAACAGAAATCAAAGGGTGACAGAAAAAACAAAACAAAACATCCAATTGTTAACAAGCCCACATCCTATGGCCTGTTGCACAAAACTAGGAGAAAGGATGAAGCCAGGATATCTTGATTATCCTGGCTCAACTTATCCTGATCCTTTTCCACAAAAGTGGGATCGTGGAAAGTGGGATGTGTTATAGCATAACTTACCATGGAGATTTATTCTGTGGTGCTAGCCTGCTCCAGACCAGGCTAAATTCCTGGATCTATTTAATCTCATCCATTATCTCAGTTAGCAGTCATCACAAACGGAAACCAATAGTTATTCCACACTACACATTGTTATCACATCCAACAAGACCCACTGTCATTATTTAAACATTTGTGGTCATTAATTTCAATCATTTTAGATAAATGATTATTTTAGATGATGTTGCAATCATTAGATAATTTACAGTTTCCTATAGACTATGTATAAAATACACATCTCATATAAATATGAATACACTTGCGTACATATAGGCTAATGAAACAGCAGAGGAGATAAGAAAAACCTAAGATACAGTAAGAGGAATTTTATTTATTCCAAAGGGAAATTCAGTTAAGCCAGTGAGCTCATCTATTTATCAAAGAGTTATACCGTCTGATGGAGTTACATTTATACAATTTCACTCACATCTGCATCAATTTCACTTACAATATCAACTGATTCATAATCAGAGTACAACTACGTTTTCGGAGATGTTAATTAACTATCTGGATTGTATTTGTTTCAGCAGAGCAGTGTGTGTGTATTTGTGCACAATTTACACATTCAGGCAGTCTGCAATACTTTGACACGCTTCCTCTTGTTGTTTTGTAACTGTGGCGGTGTTGCCTTTGAGTTGACATGGTGAATCGGTGAATCTGTGATTGGTGATCGGTGATGGGCGGGGTCAATTTGAGGAAGCCACGTGCATGCACCAATCTAGGACTGGCTTCACCCGGCTTGATCCTGGATGTCTTCATCCCACTTCTGTGCAATGAGCCCCTGGTTCCAACCCTCCTCTTCTCAGAGTGCAAACAACATCAGCAGCAACAAAAAAGACAATTGGTGTAACAGAAATGGGCAATGGATTGCAAGTTAAAGAGAAAACTAAGTAATAGTTAAGCAATTCATTTCAATTGTCTGAGGGAAGTTGCTAGTCTGTGTCTATCTTCCTTGCAGACACAGTGCCTAGCACTTTTTCATACTCTAATGATTTCTGGCGTACTGTACAGTGTTGTTGGATGTGTTAGTGGAGCCACAGCGTTGTGATGCGTCTCTGCCCTGCTGACCTACCTGTGTCTGTGTGCGTCTGAGTGTTTTTGTACCCCTGGCAAGATTGCAGAGAGGACAGCTTTTGCATCCTGGAAGTACACGCATTATTTTGAATTCGCTACTGAAAAGGACGACAAGAACATAACGGTAAAATGCTAAAACTTCAACTTCCCATTTAAGAAAACATCTCACATCGAAGCACCACTCTCTCACACTGGTAGAGAGGTCTGCTGAGGAGGAGGACCACGGTGGTGCTCCAGCTCCAAAGCAATAGCGTCTGAGTTTTACCTCAGCCAAAACTGTCTCTACCCGTGAAATTCACAAGCTTGTTGCCGGTTATGTGGTTGAGGAGAAGCTTCCAATATCAACTTTAGTGTCTCCATCTTTCCGTAAATTAATAAATAAAATCCCAACGGCACGTAACACGGAGGGAACAGTGCCGGACTGAAAAACCTTTGCAAGCTATTCGGGCAAATCCTATCTAGATATGGAGAGAAGAGAACTGAAAAAAACATTTGATTGTCTGGAATATGTTCCTACCACGGCAGACTTGTTGACAGGTAATATTGAGAGCTTCATGGGAATGACGGCACACATATGACGTAATTGCTGGGGCGATTGAACAAATTCATGTGTCATATGGCCTTGGTGGGGAAAGTGGATCTAACTTTGTTACGGCATTCCAGGGGTTTCACAAAACGGCCTCAGAATCAGAAGCAGAGGAGGAGGAAGACGGGAGTGAAAGTGTTACTTTTGAAGATCCAAACAACATGCTGTCCAGCTCTGATGGTGATGGCAATGACAACATGATCAGTCTCCCTCCGCACCGCAGACGAGCGTCGCACACGCTGAATCTCCAGCTGACATAGAAAAATGTCTGTCTTCCAACAGTGACACTCCAGCAGTATACAGGAGTGCCATCGCTAAATGTTCGGCACTCTGGACCAAAGCAAGCAGATTAACAACAGCATCAGAAAGCTGCTGGTTTCCATGACCACAAGATGGAAGTCTTTTTATGAGGCTTTGTGCAGGGTCATAGACGACCCATCACTGACCTGCATAACTTATGCACCCAACTGGGCATCAGGTGCATTACTGACGGGAAGCACCAGTTTGACTGCTGTCCATGGCCCTGGATGTTCCTCAAGGAGAGGAGGACTGCTTTTATGGAACTATCCTGCCGACAGTCTGTTTGCGTGTCAAATTCAGCATCCTGTTTGTCCTTGTTAGCATAGTGGACAGTATCTCCACCTGCAGCACCACTGAGCATGTCTTTGTCCGCATGTGAGGTTATGGTAACCTTGGCTATCAACAGTGAATACAACAGTCGCAACAGCAACAAAAGACTGGAGCTGGCATGTCAGTTTTACATGCTACGGATAGTTTTTTAACAATTCATGCCCATCAGTACTTCCACTGGCTGCTGAAGCTGAATCATAATGCTTTCCCCTCTCCTGGCGAGTCTGCCTCCTTCAGGTTATTTGGCGTACAACTTCATAATGAACTATGTTTACGCCTGGTTTCCAGCTCAGGACATTTTGCGTGCTCGAAAAATGAAATAAACAATATGTTGCAAATTAAAGAGAAACTTTAGCAACCTGTTTTAATGAAGAAAATAAAGGCAGGATTGCTGATCTCTGCATACTGCAATATGCATCTTCATGATCCATGGCTCGGATGGCAGTCATATTTTTGATTTTATTATTAATATGCTATTATGCGATTATTCATTATTTGATCTGTTTTTGGTCGGGGTTTTGAACATCTACATCTACACCTAGTTTGGGAGATTTGAGAGCAGTCAAAAATTTAGCTTAATTCATATACTGCAGTAGATATGATATGTCCTCTTGACCACAGCGCCCATTTATAATCTAATTCTTTCTGATACCAGAATAAGGATTTTTTTCCCCACTGATTAATTTGTTTGTTCAGCTGCCTTTGCTGTGACTGATAGTATTTTCTTTAAAGAAAAACAAAAGAAAGAAAAATAATAATCCGTTCCGGAGAAACACAAACGGAAAAGATAAAGGCAGTTCTTATGTGTTTAATGCTATCCTCTAAAATCATTTTTGGCAGCCTGAGATGTGATCTGACTTTCAGACAATAATTAAATATTGTCATGAAAATTACAAAAACAATATGTCATCTATTGTGTTAGCTTTTAACCTTTTAGCAGTTATGTGACAACACTGTGAGTTCTGATAACTGAATGAGTGTCCCACTGATCCCCACACATGATGAGCGGACCCACTTGGTGATGGCTGAAAAATGTTATGATGTCATTAAAGTGTCAAATTCAGTCCAAGAAGAAATTTTCAGCGATTGTGATTTTAACCTTTTCTGATGGAATCATGTTGTGAAGCTGTTGTATATTTGAGGGTGTGCGACTGTATTATATTTGTGTGTTTATATTCAATTCCTCCCTCCATTTGACCAGATAAATGACCCTCAAAGGACACAGGCAAAGCTGATATAGAAATCATCAGTGCCTGCATCGCGTATTGACAAACACAATGTGTATTGTAAAAATGAACAGCACACTCTAAAACCTGGAAACAGCAGTTTCTTATGGTTGTGTCATTGACCAGCATCGCTATTAAGCTTGTCACTACTTCCATAAATTCCCTGATGTCGTCAGAGCTGGATTGGAACATATCCCAGTCAATGTGACACATCATGTAGGCTGTAGTGTGGCTCGTAAAGGTCAGCCCAGTGTCTGACATCATCACAGCTTCCTGTATTACAGTTTCTATTTCTATTTCTATTTTATTTTTATTTTTATATTCTGGTGAAGAAGGTGGTGATGTGGAAAAACTTGGCCTGCTTTATACGCCTCCTTGAATGGGCACAGACACACAATTAGAATACAGGATTCTGGATCACTGTTTGTGTCTGGTTTTTCACCCTGGAAGGTCATTGACACTCCACTGTCCTGAGAAATGTGCATGTTAGAGTAATCTAATATGTGTTACAGGGGTTTTTCCAACAGTTTAACACAGTTAAAGGGCTTATTCTGTCTGTTTCATGTGATTCTCATTCTGAAGTACTCACAACTAGCCAGTATTTTGGGCTCCTTCATCAAAGATAACATTCACAACAGACTATGAAGGTATCTTTCCTTAATTGCAATTTTTTCAGTTGACCTGAGTGTTTGTGTCTTAATTAAGTTGAGCTCAACTGGATGATAGAATGATTATCATAGTTAGTATATTGTAGGACGGATGAATGGCAGCATGTGGGTGTAGTTCAGTGTAAACAACAGCAGACATGGCGGTCATTTGTCCATTTCCTGCCTCCCTGCTCAGGCTGAC
>JBCAUF010000039.1:130935-148786 GCA_038406115.1 Haemulon aurolineatum
CGTGGTAAAATGTGGAGGAAGTTTGATGGTATCAAAATTTGAATACCGCCCAAGCCTAACGTGAATCATACAATCATACAGCTCATGAATAACAGATCATATCATATAACCTATAAATAATCAGACTATAAGATAAGAAATAGATTAAGTGAAGTTTGCCTCAACAAACCGTGTGAGGGGGCCTCAATGTCCATCTTGCCTGGGGCCCCCAAATTCCTTGAAACGGCCCTGCACAAAATGCAAAGTTATAGATTAAACTGCCTAATATCATATAGATGAGTACAAATATCTCCACATCAACTAGCTACAGTAAAGGTTCTGTGCATGGCTTATTCAGCCTTAATATGTCACATTTGAGCACAGCATCTCATCAGAGGGTCATCAACACGCACACTGCTTCCAGAGCTCACATCAAGTGGTAGAATTAGGTGGTTCTGATCAATTATGACATCTGAAATATATTAATAACCACTGTTCAGATCATAGCACACACAGAGGGAGCGAGACTGCTTTCTCTGCTCAGTACGCCATGACTCCACAATATCCACAATAGTTGCTTGCTGCCGTATTAATGCTCTAAATGTCATTACACCTTTAAAATGCTGCTTCCTTAATAGTTTCCTTAATAAACCAATAAATAAATCAATGAACTAATCACATACGTTTGCAAAATCTTGCTTAGAGGGATAGTTATGCATCTGTAATCTGCTGTCGTTGCCATGGCGATCAGGCTTTCCCAGTCAGAAACACCAGACAAGAAAAGGTGACCAGGAGATTCCAGACACGGCGGCAAAGTGAGAGAGTCACGGTGACAGGTGAGCACGATGGAATGTGCCGGGAAGTTAGCAGTCAGGAGGAGGGGCCACGAAACCCCACTGCATTATCCATCAGGAAGCACTCTGCACCAGAGCAGCCCAGCTGAGTCATGTGATGAGTGCCGCGGTGAGCACTATTAATCTCATCTGATCAAGAGGCGACTAATGTGCCATAACTGGTAGACGTAATCTAGCACTCAGATGTGTGCCGACTCAGTCACGGGACAGTTCTGCAGCGGTTCTGTCCTCTGAGATCTGAACAAAAAAGGTGCACAGGCTCGTTGAACTGAGCCACCCCGAGTGGCTGGCAGGGCTCGCCGCTTTAGACGATCCAACCGGCCGTCTAGAGCGCATGGAAAAGATGGGCCTGCGTCTCATTGTGTATAACTAAGTCAGGAAGTGTAAGTGCAGGCAGATCTCACTCTGTCTCGTTTCAGGATACTGACACTCATTTCTGTGACACGACACTGAGAGCGCGAAGTTATCTCATCCCACCGGCATTTTGTTCTCGTTTGTGAGAAAAACTTTTAATTTGGACGAAAATGAGACCACATGACTTGTTAAGTTGGTCGAGTTTTGCTGTCAGGGCTCTTTATGTTATTACAGAAACACATCTGTGCTTTTTGTCAAAAAGATCCAACTAGTATTATTATAAAATCAAGTATTTACAAGTAAGACTTTTTATTAAGCAGTTAATACATCAGTGATTAAGAGTTACTGCCAGGGCTTGCTCATTCTCAACAGGACAAATATTTCTCTAGAGGGGGAGAGAGAGAGAGAGAGAGAGAGAGAGAGAGAGAGAGAGAGAGAGAGAGAGAGAGAGAGAGAGAAACTGGGCTGTATGCATGACTGAGCCATAACACACATATTGTGTAAGAACCATAAAGTGTAAAATTTACAACAAAAACTGCACCTCTGGAATGGCAACTCCAAACTGCTCTGATCAAATAATAGAGGATTAGCTTGGTTCAGCTCAGCACAGGGACGGGTCTGCGGGCTGACCTCCGATCAGCTCGTTCCTGCGGTGAGTAGCGGCACAGAGAACCTCCTGACACCGCGTCTGAGCTGCACGGCTGCTCCGGGGCCGGCAGCGAGGACGAAGTCTTCTGCTCGTTTTTTGGTCATCTGAAGTATTAGAAATATTCCAAAGTATGAAATGGACGTCCTAAGATTTCATTATGGTGCATTTTTATGGTTTATTTGCTTCAGGGGGAGACCACTGAAGTGGTTTCTGTGCTTCAAGGCCTATTCCAAAATTTTACATGTTAAAGTCATGGTTAATACAAAGCACATGATCTGAAGTTGCACTTTGGGAAATGCAGGATCCATTATTTTGGAGCTATACCTACAATAGAGAGAAAAAGTCAGGATACCTCAGCCTCTGCAGCTTTGCTTTTTAATTTCATTCTCATTAAACTTGATTAAACTGCAACACTAAATCAATGGAATTCACTCCAGTGCCATACAATATGCTGTGCTGAGTGGCATGTAATGCTGCTAGTGTTATCCATAGCCCTCTCAAACGAGAGCAACGTGCACAAGATCAGACAGAGAATCTTGGCTGTGCTTGAGAGGAGCAATGAGGACAAATGACAGTCTATTCTGTGCCCTCAAAGGTACCTCACTTCAACCACACGCACAAAAGGGAGCGGGCGGCACCTCCCAGAAAAGCCCACACACTCTCCGGGAAGAAGGGAGATCAAAAGGTGGGGAGACTTCAGAGGTTTCACGGCGCAACACTGGATGCTTCGGGACTCCACGCTGCAGACAAAGAGCGCAGGCAAGGAGAAGCGCGGCCCCTCGCTCCTGCAGACGGGGCCCGTGTGAGCGAGCCGAACCAGCTCGGTGCGGAGTCGCAGTGGTCAGTATTACTCCCCAGGCACAGCATCCATCCAGTCAAGCCAGTCAGTTTACTGCAATTGCGACTCGCTGACTCAGTCTTGTTAGGGAGAGTCAAGCCAGGCCACAAACGGAAAGAGCTGCAACTTTCTCGTGTAAAACCACTGGATACTGTAGGCCTGCGCGGTGCGTGCGGCGTGTGTGTGTGTGTGTATGTGTGTGTGCGTCCGCGTGCGCGCCTGTGTGTGCGTACACATGGCATAGCTTTTTCTGCAGAGTCAGTGCTGTTCTCGAGCATGCAATTGATTGTGCTGCGGCTTTGCCAGCCAAAAGCAGTTAAAAATACCCAGCCCAACCAAATGAGGTGCAATTTGTTTGTTTCTCTTCAAGCCTGTAAAGTGGAACCATGTGAAGCAAAGACTTATATCTCCTGAAGGCTGTTTTCTTTCTTGTCTTCTTTGAAAATAATTGGAAATCTCGATATTCTAGTTACCACATTTCAAACATAATTACAAGCTTTGGGCATTGTTTTCTTGTCTGATGTGGTCCCATGTCTTTTTTTCTCTTGTATAAAAAGGATAAACAAGCATGAATAGTTTCTTTTTTTCTGTCTTTGTCCTAATTTGTTTCAAAACTGCCCTTTTATTAAAGTACTGTAGGCCAGGAAATGTTGAAGCATGCTCCAAATTCAACTGAGTTTCAGAATGCAGAGGTTGAGTGACTAACACCAGAAAGACACAACAACTTTGCATCTTCCCGCAGCCCTCACGATCCCCGTGTGTGACTGCAGTCTCAACAGAGACTCGCTTTAGCCTCACGCCACATGCTCTTATTCTCCGGGACGAAAGGTGATGAAAGATAGGCCTGTCCTCCCGGGACTCTGGAGCAGGACAGATCCTGGCTGCTCGGCGGACAACGCCCCTGCAGTCACAGTGCGGTGAGTTGGCTGAGATGGAGCCCTGCAGTAACTCCATTGAAAACTATAATCAACAAAAACTGTAATCACAGACTGAGGTTTGGAGCGAGGGATCTTCTCTCCTCCGTCGGCCTCAGAAGCGTTTTCACCGTGGGTAGAGACAGGAGGGCTGGCTGGTGTTTAGGGTGTGGCTCCGTTTTTCGACGTTCACACAAAGGTTGACGTGCAGCACATGATAAGAGTTTTTTTTTTTTTTTTTTAGCATATTGGTGCTTTTCATTAGTTTTGAATGTGGGATGACTGAAAACACAAACTGTTTCATATTCAGTATATAAGCCATTTTACATCTTAGTTACTATAGCGATTAAAACTCTATAATCACTGCCACGTCTCTACAGTTATAAGGGAAATTTGTATGTGTGACAAACTAATCTCAACTCAAAGGTCCAGTTCCTGGCTGCTCCTGAGCTGCGGTCTTCATTAGCAGATGGAGTCGGCTCCCTTGTTATCACATGGCCTCAGTATGGAGCTTTGGTCACATGATAACAGGTGGTTGTTACATGTGGGGGGATTATTGTAATCCCCCCCTCTCTGTCCAAAGACGGTCTCCTCAGATGTGAACGTCCTCCCCGGATACCAAGTGCTGCTCGGTGACATTTGACCCCCGTGGGGGTCGGCGCAGTGACCGTGCTCACCAGTTTAACCAGCCGCGGGGCAAAACGCAACCATGCCAGAGCACTACCTGCCATATGAGAGTAATATCAGCCGTACTGAAGGCAGAATTTGACAAAGATTCTTCCTGTCTTTAGGGTGGACCAGCAGAGATCTTAAAGAGTTCAATGGTTTGTGGTTGGAGCTGACTCCCAGTGACTTGGCCAGATGTTCTCACAGTCCTGCCATATAAGGGAGAAAAGGAGTAGAGATTACTTTGTCACACATACTGTTGGGTTTCACAGACATGCAGTGGTCACACCGATTTGCCAAAAAAGTTGGAAAACAGCCTCTCCAAAGCCGCTGGATGTGTTATTTAACTCGTGCCTCTCACTGATCTAAACCATGCTAACATCAGCAGCTTGTCATCACACCAGGGCTAAAGAGACAAAGAGCTGAACAGTGTTTTAGGTTCAATCACAAAAGGCACAAAACGGACATTTAACACATTCACAAGCTAACACATTACCTCAGACACTTCTGTCCAGCACCGATACACATAAACACTGTGAGGATGTGTTTGACTTCTTTATTCATGCATTTGTTAAACTTCTTCTCACATAGACACTTAATGCATGCCTGAGAGAATGTTAAAACATGTACACATAGTATAGTTACATATACATATAGATACAGTTGGTATTTTATGACACATTTATATACAAACTCAAGACAATAGATTTGTGTATTGCATCAAAAGCCAGTATCAGCCAGCATTTCTCCTGGGCACTGTGGAGATGCCCATGAGCAAGGCACCAAATCCCTAAATTCTTGGTATGTCGACAGGTTCTGTGTGTCCTTCCTTATAAATGAATGAATATCAAAAACATCCAGGATTTAGTTAATCAATAAAAAAAGTGAAAAGATCCATCCATCCATCCATCCATCCATCCATCCATTTGGTAAACTACTCATCCTGCTCAAGGTCACTCAGGGCTTGAGCCTCACCCAGCAGGCATTGTGTGTCGAGCAGGGTACACCCTGGACAGGCCTGACCTAACCTGCAACCTAATCCAACCCATCCTGTCTTCAGACTGTGGGAATGGACCCAACGCAAACATGGAGGACATGCCAACTTTACACAGATGAAAAAATCCCTCAGCCAGCAGGTAGCAATTACTAACTGTTGATACACAAATATTACCCAAACACACCAGTATTCACACACCAAACTGTGGGAATGCAAATACAAGGCGAACAAGCAACAAATACACTAACACAGGTTCACAGGGTCTGCTGATCCTGTCTGCTGTTGGGGGTTTGGAGAAGACCTGTGACATCATCGTTTTACCAAAGAATTCTGTTGAGTTCTGGTCCCTACATACTCAGCAACTTCATACAGACTTCATCAATATGCACAAAGCTTCACATTATACAGGGATGTCACAGTATCACAGTTCCATGGCATGATTAAAGAATTCAAGTTAAAGATATTATTGCAATATTTATACAAAATCACAAAAAAAGAAAGAAAATATATAAATATATATGCAATGCTCAAATTCACCTTTAACTCTGTGTATTTTAAGATGATTGGTTGCAACGCTACTCTATATGAAATCTTTATGAATAAGCTCCACTTAAGCCAATTACAAGAGTTCAAGTGGCAGCTCCTCTCGTCCTGGTCGGTTATTAATCATGTATAATCATTTGTAGCTGGACTATCAGTCAGTAACCTCACTTCTCCATTCACCAGTCCCTCATCTGAGAGTCATCTTAGCTGTGTTGACATACCTGTTTCCACTGTAATTTAATGCGTCTGGCTGCTATATATCATATCATTAAAATACTCATCACTTACAGAGGCCATTTCTCTGCACTGGGTACTTTTGCTTTTCATACTAAACATATTGCTCTGATGATACTTTTTTGTAGTTTAATAAGATTTTTGAATGCAGGACTTGAGCACTTCCTCCACCACTGGGAAATTAATGCTCACCTTTTAGGCCAACATCAGCGAGGTGCTCAGGGTCACGGACAGCGTGGGCAGACACACCCATGTCAGGATCATCTGGAAAACACACTGCTGCAGCGTTATCAGCCACGACTGCCAGACCTGAGATTTGCTCGTGGATGTGATTGTGGGTCATTTCCCCCCACTTCAAACTACAAGCTGCTCTGCTCAGCCGCGTGATGAGATTGTGCCCTGTGATGTGCTCGCCGAGCTGTCAATGGGACTGAGAGAGCGGGAGCCTGCGGCCGTGCTGCCGCGCCCCACTGCCGCCAGTCCAGAATGCCTGAAACCTGAAGGGCAGTAGGTTAAACTTCAAGCAAGTAATTAGATTACTGCATGAAATTTAGATTAGATTAGAGCAGATTAGATTAGAGCAAATATTTAGGGTAATCATTTTAATGTCTGCCTCTGTTTTCGCCTTATAATCAGTGGTTTAGATATGATGCTTAAACTGCTGAGGCTGTGAACTTGTTCAGGACTTGTCTCACAGGACAACAAGAGAGAGAAAAAAGAGAGAGAAAGTGGGAGGCACAGAAAATGTGTGTGTGTGTGTGTGTATGTGTGTGTGTGTGTGTGTGTGTGCATGTGTGCGTTTCTGGGGGAGGGACACAGCCAACAGCCAAAAACACTTAGCTATAAAAGGGATAATTTCTTTGTTTCTGCTTCATGCTGACTGCACTGCCTGGAAACCCCAAAGAATTTCACAAGGCATTTAAGACCCAGGAACATGATAACTAGAAAACCAAATAAATTGCCTCAGTTCCAAACAATCGCTTTTCAAGACTTTCAGACTCTCCCTAATGTCTTCTCCTCTCAACCTTTTCAAAGCACACACCACTTTCTTAAGTGAAGTTCTTCTTTATTATTATCCTGCACTCACTTCTGACCCCTTATCATGACTACTGACACCACTGCTACTGCTGCTATGCTGCTCCTGCTGCTAATGTGGGGAGAGGGCTTTAGAGATTTAAAGATCCACGTTTCAAAGGGTCAGTAGCCATCATGGAAACAGGGGTAGACCTGTTTGAGCGTGTTCACTCCAAGGAGAAGTAAATCTGAGAAGAAGTCATGAGCAGCGTCCTCACAGCTGACCTGCTCCTTGCTGTATGTGCTCGGACATGAAAACGTGCGGCCCCTCGTTCATTTCAGTGGGACCACTCTGTCGGGGGCTGCCAACGCAGAGGGCTGCTTAACCCTGTTTCACCTTTAACCTGTTTTGTAGCATGCTAAAATGGTCTTGTAGGCTACTTTGTGATGTGAATGTCTTGATTCTGCTGTCGAGCTGGCAATCACCAAAGTGAAGGAGGACGTGGTCTTGGTGTGAGTGTGGTGTCTCATTCAAGTCATTTGGTGGACTCTCAGGGGCCATTTCCACTGGTTCGTACTTCAATGTTGCATTGTCATTCTCTTGATTTCTCTCCGCCTATGCTTCCATTCCTTGTTCCTTGACTCCGGTTCTCTTTCACTGAAATTGTTCACTTATCTTGCTTTCCGCCTCTCAAGTCTTTCACTTCTGTGCACTGATTTTCTCTCTTTGCTCTTTCTACACTCCTTCAGTGAGGGATGTTGCCTAGCCACGCTGGAACACACAGCAAGAGCACATTCAATCACATTTGACAATGCAACAGGGAGAGTGTGTCTATGATCCCAAAGCCCTGCGTGTTCTCTCAGCCCTCTGATCCCTGAATCTTATTTTCTCTCAACCTTAACTCTGCTAGAGTTGATGGCTACCAATCCAAAAAAGCAATACTATCTATGGGCAAAAAATGGACTATCATATTCACATTTTTAGTGGCCACCGTAGTTTCTGGAAGGGAAGGGTGAATCACCACTAGATTATCAGACAAACTGTTAACTCTATTTCTATATTTGACACTATTAAAATGACTTGAAGTCCAAGTAAGGTGTTCTATCAGGATTCTGGAAACAAATGTCTGGTCACTAACAGACAAGCACTTCAAGTCTTGGATGGACATGGACGTGGAAGAACCCTTAATGGAACACAACTCCCACAATGCATTCAGGTTCCAACCATCCAGTCGCAGAGTTTACAGTTCTGAGAGCAGAAGACACAACTAAATGAAAATAGAGTATACGTCGATCATTTTCAAAGAAAAGTAGAACAAGGTTGGCTGAATCGGAATCAATTTTTCTTCTCACCTTCAAACATGGAATTCTCTGGATTGATGGTGTCGATAGGAGTTTTTTTCTATATACTTCGGTGATGTTACTGAGGTGACTGGAATAAATCTTTGTGAGAGATTAAGCACACATTAGCTTTGGCGAGTCTCCATCAACATTCAGTCCCTCAGACACAAATGTTTTCATTTGCCCAAGGGATAACAGCACTTATGGAGGGCTTCGAAAAGTGTTCCTCTGTAAGTGCCTCGGTGCCCCTCTCATCGTTAAAGTGTTCAGCTGGCAGTCCATCTCTCGTGATTGTTTCCTCTGCAGACAGACCAAGGCAGCTCACACTGTGACAGCTAGGGTCTGAAATGCAGGGTAACTGTGCAACATGTGCCCGGTCAGTCTTTATCTTCTGTCAATAATGCGGGCAACATGACTGAACTTGACATGTGCAGGGTGTTTTCTATTTTATCGTGGCTCATTGGCTGCTTCAGTGCAGTGTTGTTGTGCGCCTATGCGTAATTACTGTGTGCGGATTTTGGTGTCAGATCGGCGACTCTCAATGATAGGGCTGCTGGAGCACACCTTCTGCCAGGACAATCATTTCAGCAGCCTCTCACATCATTTCTGACCTGCATTATAGCTGAGTATGCACTCCAGCAGCTTACATCTAGGACGAGATTTTGGAATTGAACGGATGTAAAAAACAGTTCCTCAGCGATGACTGAAACCAGAGACAGGCCAATGTTTTTTCCTTTGTAATTGGTGTTAGAGATGGAAGCCTCTCAGAGCTTAGGGCTGATGGTCAGCAAAGTCTTTCTGGTTGTGTGTGTGTTTATGCATGATACATGTAGTCTCAACAGACCGCTGTTCTGAAATGAATATTTTCCACCCAACATCTGCAGGGCGATGAGCACTGGGGGCCAACGGCCAAAGAAAGTACAGCTCTGAACATCAAAAAAATTTAATGACATCACCAATGATGAATATAACTCACTACCCTGTGTGCGCTCCTCTTGTCTTTTTTTCTTTGTCCGTTAACTGTATCATGGGAGCACGGCAGCTTTACGTGCCACCTTTCATGCAGAGCTGAGACACAACATTCCCTAAAGATTGCCTTTAAGAGGAGCTGCAATTGCAAAATTAGAGGCTGATTGCAGCACACTTGCTACATGAAGGTTCTGTGTCTCTCATGCTTTAGTGTCTTTCAAGAGTCTCCTTTCTCATGATAGAGGTGGAGGTGGACTTCATTCCACAGGACTGACATAGCTTAACGGCTTGGAACCAGCTGATGGTCTTCATTGATCTCAGACACATGGACGATGATCTCACTAACAATTTGGAGGAAATTCAGCTGATCAGCA
Organism: Haemulon aurolineatum; assembly: GCA_038406115.1. Lineage (NCBI taxonomy): Eukaryota > Metazoa > Chordata > Actinopteri > Lutjaniformes > Haemulidae > Haemulon > Haemulon aurolineatum. Next base: position 140,662 of record JBCAUF010000039.1, read on the forward strand.
CGCCAGTGTTACCATTATCCTCCTCCCCATTCGAGTGAATCAGTATGAAGGCAATACAGTCTTTACTTTTGTTTAGTTGTTGTTGTAAGCAGAAAGCAAACACGCTGTTGCAAATTTTTTACAAAATAATTATAGAAGACATATTATTTACTAAAGCTTGACAGGCCTATGTAATGGTTTGTACTATGACGATAAAGAATACTCCATTCGGAGAGTTAACTTTATTAACCAACAACATATTTTGTTTTTTCTATAATATCCACTTATGGCGCCTAAAGTGTGTTTCTGGTTGTGTTTAGGCTCTCTGTGCTGGCGGCATTCTTAAATTAGAAGAGAAAACACCAATGATAACCAGTAACTAATAATAAGATGTGAATGATGCATATGAGTATTAAATTGTAGTAGAACTGATAGGGTAGTGGACCAAGTGTGCAATGTCCTGTCTCGTAGTGCAACAAATAGCTGTTTTGGCAAACAAATCAAACTCTGAAGAAAAAGCCCATGATCACGAAATTACCTGATAATACACACTGAATTTGAAATACTACAACCACAAATGTCTTATTTATTTATCTAGTTCTGGTCTCAACCCAAAATGTGAACAGAGAATCATTAAAGACAGTCTGAATCTTTCCTTTCCATATTGTCGTAATCTTAGCGTACAAGTGAATGAGCCTTTTTTTTATCTAGGCAGAAGAACAGGCCCTCTTCCACAGAGTCTGCCATGTCCGGAACAGACAAACCAAACTGGCACTTGAAAGGGAGTATTGCATTTTTCACATTTTTCATGGTCACAGTAGTTCTCCTACATGCTTGGAAGGGGAGGGTGAGTCAAGGGTTATTCAGTTGGTTGCAATCTGCAACCTCACCACTAGGTGCCACTAAACCGAACACACAGGTCTTTTGGAAGGGTTGTTTAAAGCTAGGGAGAGATAGTAGACGTATACTGTATCCTGCCCAGGGAGCCCAAGTCTTTGACAATAGATTCTCATTTTAAGTTGCACATGTGTAGTTAGCCAGTCATGAAACACCGCTCAAAGGGCATTCATCTGAATACTGATGATTTACACTCTACCGTTTAGTAGGTGGCAACAGAGAGCAAGCGACTTGTCGTGGTGCACTCCCAAAACAATACACTTAGTGATTTTCATGGAGCAGATTGGCTAACTGCATACAGTGATGCCTATGCTTTATTTTGCCTTCCCTGCCTCCATTTTCAAACGACGGGATTAGAGCCAGCATGGATTCAGACAGGTACAACTAATTTCAAGCATTTTGCAGAGAATGCAAACAAGCACGAACAAACGAGGACACAAATAGAAAGTGCAAAAATTTTGCACTTTCACTGAGCAGTGGTGCTTCGGCGCACCCTACTGGTGAAACATGGTCATAGCTCAGTTGTCAAACAGCTTTTTCACATTCTGTACAGTGAGTCTTGCGGTCCTGCAATACTGACAATACTTGTTTGTTACCCCCCACTCCAAAGAAACTGCGTCTCGCTCCCAAGAAATTTCACCGGCCACAACTGCTGCTGATCATAGATTTTTCTTTTCATATGAGAAGCTAGCAGCTCTGTTAAATGAAAACATGTCTTCCTCTGCCAGTGCTGTTGCATTAATTGTTTCCAGGGCTGTAGGGTCTATTTAGAACTCTGAGGTCATGTCCTCTGCTTTTTTTCCTGGGGATTTGGAGGTTTTAGCAACCCAAGGTGCAAGTTAGAGTTACTCATGGCAGACCATGTACATGCAAACTTTCCAGTTCTATGTATGTGCTGATATCATTCTGGGCTGGTAGCTGTTTAATTGGGGTAATTCTATTTTAATGAAACAGAGATGTAAAAACTGTATTAATAAGAATTAGTCGATCTTGGCCTGAATAAAAAGGTTTAGCATTAAGGTGCTGTTATTAAGCTTAGTGATACAAAGGCCTCTGACTTTAAACTGTTGCAAGCACAATTTTGGCACAGCATAACACAAACTGGGTGAATACACTGGAGATATACAGCTGGTAGTGTTGGAGAGGGCTTCAGTCAATTATGTCTCAAAGAAAATATTATTGAATACAGAGGAAAGATTGGGTTGCGAGGCTTGCTTCAAATAATTATGCTCTACAGCTTTCTCTGAGCTCTGGATACATGCTTAAGAGCAATTGAATCAAATTAAATCAAGCAATCTGTTTGGTAGTTCACCTTGATATAATACGTGTATAGAACTGCAATGATTTCTAATATCTTCTAACTGAAGAGTTGAGAAATAAAAAGAAAAGAAGAAAGAAAAGTACGGGAGATAATGTACCTATTTTGTCATATTTTGGTGCTGTGAATAATTCATTTACTTTCAACACCTCCCTCAAATTAATGACTGCATACGAAATGCACCTATCGTGCCTGCTGCTGTATGATAGCTACCTGGTCTACCTGGTACCTCTCACCTGAACAATGAGGATTGCATACATGAGGCTAGTTAAAGATGACATTCAGCTGCAGTGATTGTGTAACTTGTGTGATGTTGTAACAGTCGGCGTGTGTACCGCCGCCAACTAAAACCACAAAAATTTGTCTTTGTGCTTGTGTCTGCGATGTGTTGGCCTGACCAGACAGTGGTTCAAGCACAATGCCATACTAAAATTATACTGCGCTGCCTGATCTGCATAAACACAACCTCAGCAACTCCACTCCATCCAGTTTGGCGCAAATGGGCGTTCATTTGTAGCCAGGAAATTACCCGACACACACACACACACAAAAAAAAGGACCATACGAAAACGGGATCGAGGCAGCGTTGGTGACACCACTGAATGTTTCGTTCTGGTAACTGAGGCGGCAGTATGTAGGACTCCTCTGGGCCTCCTACTGCCCATCATTCTCTCTCTGATAGATGTTTGAGCCTCTTGCTGAGTGCGGCCCTGTATTTCATGAGGAGCAGGCGAGTTTGCTTTATTGAAACACCAGCGCTCACTGATTTAAAGCCACATAAATATTTCACCAGAGACTTAATAAAGCTCAGCTTCAAAACACGAGACACAGTCGAAGGTCTCTCTCTCTCCCTCTCGCTCTCTCTCCGTTCTTTACACCCATTGAACGATTTAGATTTTCCAGCATGTTTTCTCGCAGCAATGTTAGACATCTTCAGCTGCTAGAAGCTCCAGAACAGCTATAATAAAGTTTTCCTAGGTAGCTGCATTGAGCAAACAACGCAACAGAAACAGAATTTAATTAGCACTGTCGGTTAAGATTTATAAGAGAGATTTACAAGAATGTGAAGACACAAATGCTTCTAAGAAAGCTTAGAACAAATCTGAACTCTGTCTGTGTGTGTGAGGGCATTAAGCAAAACACACTAATATTTTCTGAGTCTCTGGGAATGGGAGATAGGAAAAGGTATAAAAAGGCCCATGAAAAAGTCACTTTCACTTTTGGCTTTTAGTAATATGTAAGTAATAAGGAAACACAGGACAGGTGGTGTTAATTTAAGAAACACTCACAAAATCACTGGTGTGTAAGGGAAATACAAATCATGTCCAACATTCTATCATTAATGCTTTTTCCAAGGTTTCATTATTACTTGAACAAAGATACATTGATGGTCAAAACAAGCACACTGGTTATGCGAACTGTGTCTACGTGTTTTCTGTTCAATGGCCATTTCGTTGCTTTCTTTGATTTATGTTTGATCTCCATCAGTATTGGTGAGCAGTCATGCACCTGGCTTTACACCTAAGCCAATGGCAGGTGGGTCATCTGGAACACCACGAGCTCCCCCAATGAGTTGCTTCATAACTGGGGTAGATACAGCTTGATGGAGCAAGTGGAGAAGTGGGTCTTCCATTCGTCCAGGACTGCAGCAGCTTATAAGGGGTAACCTGGAGTAGAAAACAAACCTACTTAGTCCTTTTACCAGTCATGTAAGTATTGTAAGTACTCAGTACTTACAAATGACTTACAGTAGAATGTATTTCTTTTCCTTTCCTGTAAAATACCCAACTGTTATTCCCTTGTACTCCACTGTACCTACATGTAAGAATCTGTAAGTATTTTATACCGTATGAACTGATTCATATGACAGAATTGCAACCATACGTTTAGAGGAATTACCCAGTAAATGTCAGGAATTTGCACTATACTGTAAGTCTCAGGCTGCATTATATAGTGTTACCACATATTTTTAAATAATCAGTCAACCATCTCAGCCTCGAGAGTCTGAAGGTACTCATCATTCATTTGGTGGTAGCTTGGTCTATAAATCTATAGATCTTTGATAGAAGTACCTCATACTTTCACATTTTCTGCACTTTGCAACAAGAACAAAAGATTGCTCACTATAGTTTGCAGCACATTTTTCACTGTTGCTTAAAAATATATGACTACAAAATACAATGGTCCAAAAGAAAAAATACTTTCTTTGCATCCATTTGCATTTCTTTAAGGTTTGCTATGTTTCACATCGACCTCAGTTGGACCAACCACCTGTTATAATATTATACCAGTTTATACTAATATTACTCATCCGCTATTAATAGTGCATCTGCCAAGGTAAGACATAGATTGAGTCACAGTCAGTGCCATTGTGCCAATATGTACTCCATGTTGCCATGCCTTGTCACCTTCTAAGACCAACACATTTCCACTTTTCTATACTACATTTATTTTACTGAAGTTCTTGTTGATGATGACTGGTGGGCCAGGCTGAGTAAAAAAGTCCAGAACCATTTTCACTCCCAGTCTGTCCCTGAAATTTTTTACAAAGTACCATGGCGCTCAACATAATCATAACTCACTTCAAAGCCAGGCATAGCTGCTGTAAACAAATGAAGAGCCAAAGTGGACTTCCTGTCACAGGACATGTCTTGCTCTGCCACCTGACCTCAGACAGAAGCTCCGGCAGAGTGTTCATTCTCTTTGTAATGGAAAAATGAGACAACTTGATCTTCTAACAGAAAAAGTCAAAAACACATTGATGTATGTATTGATGTATCATTGATGTAATCAAGTCCTTCCAACTAACAACAAAATTCATTTGTCAATGCTTTCCAAAAGGACACATCTGGTTATATGTATCCTGATTCATCGCCCTTTGTCAGCTGAACAACCATTAGTCAAGGTATTTCAAAAATGTTATCATGACAATATCTACCATCTCTATGACGCATGCTTAGGTGATAAAAACTATGATGAGGTTAGGGAAAAAATGCTGTTGGTTGGTACTACCAGAGCTAGCAGAACCCTTCAATAAATAATTGTATCTGGCAGAATGTACAAGATGCTGGTCTACTGCTGCCTTCATTGCCTCATTGTTTGTGTTATTGTCTGACTTATTTATTCCATGAGGTGAAAGTTTAATAATTCTGGCTCCTCTGAAGAGTTTCTTCTGTCCTATCAAGGTTGATAACTACAGTTTTCAGTTTTGCCACAGCTATGCTCTTATATGACATTCTGTATCCGTCATTTAAGTAAACTCTCATACATCAATAAAACACACAGTAAAGAAATCACATGGAAAGCTCACGCTGCTTGTCATAGTTTAAAAGGCAATATAACCAATGGACTGAAATGTGGGTCACTAAGTCGGAGAAAATAATTTGTTCAGGTGGGTCGTGGGTGGATGATTTATGTGCATGCAGATTTGAATAACATCCGCATCACTAAGACACACTGCACACCAACTATGAGCTTTGCCAAAAACTCTTGAACACAGAGAGGGTGTCTGCCTCCCGGACTGAAACTCGAAGATAATTCCACAGGAGAGGAGCTTGATAGCTCAGAGTTCTGGCTCCCACTCAAGCTAGTTTTGTAGACTTTAGGAACTATAAGTAACCCTGCAGTGCAGAACACAGTGCCCTAGTTGGATAGTAGGGTACTGTAAGCTCTTTGGGATATACTAATGGTGCCTGACCATTAAGGACTTTGTAGGTGAGGAGAAGCATTTAAATTGTTATAATGAATTGACATTAGGTATTACCAATGACTCACTTCTATTAGTCACTCATTATTAATTGGCAAAATGACCTTGATGCATATAAGAATTTTGAAAGCTGAGCTATTGCTTTAAATACTTTCAGTCAAATGATTCTCAATATCAGAAGCCCAGACCTGAAAGCTGTGATGGACAATAACAAAGTACATATTATTACAACATGTACTATACAGTTTTGAGGCACTGAATTTCTCCTGGTGGTATTAGTAAAGGCATTATTATTATTATTATTATTGTTGTTGTTGTTGTTGTTGTTGTTGTTGATGAGTTTCCTCTATGTGTACTTCTCTACTTCTCAGAGACAAATATTCGAAATATTACATTTATTTGACAGCTATTTTTATTCTTTACTTTACAGATTAAGATTTTTACTTTTACAAATTGTGATGTTGATAATTTCTTATTCAATGTTGTGGGTTAACGTATTCAACACTGTATAAAGTAGTTTAAATCAGCTTGATCTTGACCACAATATTAAAATGCACAGTAACTGATCTGTAAAAATGACCTCGTGGTATAACATATTTTTGTTTGTTTAAAAGGAGCCATTTTGCTGCATTTGTACTTGATGATATAATCATATTTTTGATGATTACCACTACAACAAAGTATACTAAGTATAATTTTGACTTTTTTCAATCAAGGCATCTGGACATGTCTTCCACTACTGCACAAAAGTAAGGCTACAGTCAAACACATAAACAGTTGGAAACACGGAAATCATGGAACCATGAGGAGCTCATGAATTATATCACCCTGTTTAACAGTGTGAGCTCATTGGTTTTTTGTATGCACGCCATGTGCTGCTTCATAATGAGGAACATTAATAATGAACTGTAATTGCTGCATTAATAGGAAACAACAAAGCAAATGGAATACGTACTTCTGGGCTTGGAGGGTGTTTGTTTTAGAACCTCTATAAAAGCATCCAGCGTTTGGCATGTAGTTTAAGTATGTGTCAAAATCTTTGTTGGCTTCAAACAGCAGCAGGCCAAAAGACGGGTGGAGGAACTGAGGACAAGCAGGAAGACATTTGATGTGAGAATGAAGAAAATTAATTTTGCTATTGACAGAGCGTGAAATATAGTCTGGAATCATCTGCATATTAGTCAGGGACCTCTCAGTTCATTTTCGATTTCCAGGCATTATGAATAGGCACAGACCAAATGCAATTGGATGTAATTGGATTGACCTCCAACCAGAATGGAGTCCAGTCACAGAATTTCTTAGATTACATTCAACAATACACTAAAATATGTTTCTGGGGAAAAAAAATCGAAAGTGAAATAGGCAAATAAGAACAATGCAGAATATTCATCTTTGATCAGCACTGCATAGTTTGACAGTTTTATCTGAGTTTCTTCAGTCTCAACTTGGTGTGTTGCTTTGGTCTCTGTCAGTCATTGTATCAAACCAGCCCCAGGAATGGAAGGGAGGCCAGACCCATCTGCCAGGGCAAATATACTATGAGCTTGATATGTCTGATTCCCAGGTTTGGAGAATATGGACTCTAGTTTTGTGGCGCGGCGGACCCTGCACAGTCCAAATTTGGTGGTCTGGCAGTCAGTTTAGCAGTTTGGTAGACCGAGGTGCGCCAAGATGGGTGTGGTGGTGCAGCAGGGGGAGGTGTCACAAATTCAGCTCGGCGCAGTGACAGTTTTGTGCCAAGGAGCTCCGCCGAGGGTGCGCCAAAAGCTTGCCAACTCAAACCTGGTCTACTCTCGGCGCAAGGTGAAACGCAGCCTGTGCAGTGGTAGTTTGGCTGACTGGCGCACAGTGCACACACATCACCAAGTTTCCACAGTTTCAGGCACATTTTAATGCAATAAATAAACAGAACAGCCACTATTCAATGCAACGATCTTAATCAGCATGTACATTTATGTCTATATTGATTGTCCCGTCACAGACCAAAAGTGGTTGTCACGCGTAATTGGAAACTTGACGTGACTGAATGAACACAGCTGAAACTGTAATGCAAAGTAACGAGTTCACGTCTCTCTCGGCTGAAGTTTGGGCATCTGACGCTGCTGCTGTCTCCTTGGTGAACTGACGAAGTTTGCAGTACACCTCGCAACGGCGCATTTAAAGGTGAGGAGAGGAGCTCATTTGATTGGTGAAGATCTGACTCGGCTGTGTTAAACCCACTCCAC
>JBCAUF010000039.1:158223-181476 GCA_038406115.1 Haemulon aurolineatum
TGTACTAAGAGGCACTCTTGTGCAGTTTGTAAGAGACTGGTCCCCACTGTCTAAATTCTTGAAAGAGGAATGGTCAAAGATTATCAGCTTGGGAAATACAAATTGATCTTTCTAAATGAGAAATTATTTTGTTTATTTAACATAATATAAGGTTGTTTTTGTTATCGTTTTTGCTTGGGGTTTTTTTTGTTTGTTTGTTTGTTTGTTTGTTTTTGGGTTTGTTTGTTTTTTGTCTTGTTTTTGTCTTTTGTAGTGTCCATTGAGTTTCATATGTCCTGAAAATAAAAACAAAGTTGAGAGAAAAGATCAGAATAATTCACACAATAATTCTACCCCTAACCTTAGAGACCGGTGAAAACATGGAGGCCAACATGAATGTAAAGGTATGCTAATGCTACTAAAACATTATTAAGGGCTGTGGATGTGGATGTTACTACTACGACTACTATTACTTTAAGTCAACCTTTCACCTTAATAAGAAAGAGAGAAAGACTACAGTAATGTCAGATGTCAGTCATCAAAATCTTCCTGTGAGTGAAAAAATGACTGAACCCAAATCAGAATGAGGTGCCAAAATGGCCGCTGCTTTACTGATTGGTGTTGGTGGTCCATTCAAACCATGGTGATCACATAGAGAGTGGCCTGCAATGAATCCAATCAATCAGTGATTAAGACAGAAAAATATTTATTGGTTAAAATAGCTTTTCACAGATACAGTTAAAGGGTTTGTTTGTTTTGCTATCATGCACTTACACTGTACAACAGTGGATCCCTGTGGATTAGCATTATCTGAATAACTGCAACAAATGACTATTGCTCCTGTTCTGTCAATGGAAGACATCTCTCACAGAACCAGCCAATGAAACCGGTGGTCGGATGTCTGATATTATGCACTGTAGTGATTTCTGTGTTATAAAATAAATTAGTAACATGTGTATCAGAAAACTCTTACCACTTACTGTGTGCATCATATTACATCTCTATCACCAAGATCTCAGTGCAAACGCCATTGTAGCTGAAAGATCCATGACACATGTAAGTACCGACAAAATGATGCACAAATGACAATGAAAAAAAAAGACAATAAAAAGAAAAGAAGCCCAAATTGAGATTTATCCTAGTGTTTGGTAGTGGTGGAGCTACATTGGCATACGTTTTAATATAACTGACTAAATATTAGTCCAGATCTATAAGCAGTCTTCTAGAAACTCACATTTTTCATTGTGACACAGTTAGCTTGATTTACAGTACTAAATATCTATTTCTCAAGCAGCAACAGTTACAAAACAATACCTACAGAACGGAAAAAAAAAATCACTTGCTCAAATATGCAAAACACACATAATCACTCTATTGTATTTCTCTACCGCCCACAAAAGATGAAAAAGAGAGAACGCACTTGTCGAATCAATGACAGTAATAAAGCCTTTCTTTATAGAACACGCATACAGTAAAAGCAGATCAGAGTTTGCTGTGTCACAGCAGACCGAACCCTCAGCCCTGCCACTCTTACACACACCCCAAAAAAGACAAATAAAACCACAAAATGAAAACATAACACCACATAAATTCAAAGTTTATCAGGAAACAACAGTCCACACTGACTGACAAAGTTACTTAAGAAAAAAAAGTTTTTACTGTCAATAAATATACAGTTTGCGGGGAGTTAATGTAATATGTTTGCTGTAAGAGATACTGTTTAGTAGTCAATTTTTCCTCTTAGTGGTAGGTGTCCTACAAATGCCAAGCAATAAATATTCACTACAACTGATATTAAGCATTCTTCCTGAAACCCTTACTGTGAGTCACATGCAAAGGATGAGTCAAGTGATGAATACTCTCTATGTGACGGCACTGGACACTCTGTTGTGACTGAGAGACAAGAGTTTGATTTGAATTGGGACTGGGATCGGACAGTTATGCGATGTGACTGAAAACAGTGACTCGTGTCCTAATGACGCCGCTTCGCAGCTTTTGTTACACAGGCAGTCAGCAACCGTGAGAGCAACTCAATTCAAGTGTGGCTTTGAGTCCTTCAAACTATATTTCGACGCAAACATGTCTTGATGTCATTGATGTCGTGTGTGTCTCAGTGACCTCACCCATCTTAGTGAAGAGATGTTCTGCTTTGATACGACCCAGGTTTTATTTTCTGGATCTGTATGTTTTCACCGTCAACCCGCTCTTAAGACTAAATGAGGGATTTTGGACATGTGGTTATGGATATTTGTTTCTTGCCCTACTAGACTCTTCTAGTCTTATTTATTATTTGACAGCATCTGACAGGGACCATGCTCACTGATCAATAGAAATAAAAGGACTGTAGACGAACCAGAGATAGAACCAGAGAGCTAGTTTTTTCATCTGGTCAGATGTTAAAGAGAGACAACTAAGAAGGCAACCTATTGTAAAGCTATCACCACACCTTCAGATGTCAGCTATGACAGCGGTAAGTAAAATACTGTCGCCAATACGAAGAGTAGCAGAAGCTATGAAGACAAGAAGAACATAGAATTTTCCTTTAATGTAAGCTCAGCAAATTAAAACCAAATCAGTCACTTTGACCAGCGTCGTCCTCTGTTCTCGAACTGATCAGTGACTAGTTCTAAGGAGCACCTCTGTTCCTGTGGCTGCTCTGTTCTCTTAAAGCTGGGTTAGCTCCACTAAAAATGTATGGTAAACGTCATTTAAAAAAAAAAAAAATATCTGCAACTTGTACCTTTGACAGTGTTACGTAACAAGTTTTAATGTCTCTTTGATTGACTAAGAGTCTATACGCTGAAGACAGTGATCAAGGGTTAGCCCCCGCCTCTTCTAAGAATCTATGTGATTGAGTGTTTCCTGATTCTCCGGCTGCAGCCACACATCCCGTCAGACAGCCGGGCAGAGTTGGGAGGAGGAAACGGGGCTCACACGTCCAGGTCGTCTGGCCTGGCTCGGCTGCTCATCCGGCTGCTGGCCCGGCTGCAGGGTCTGGCGTCCATCAGCGCCAGTGGCTGCAGCTCGTGTCCCGCTGACGAGGACAGTTTCTTATGCTCGTGGGTATCGTCGGGGAAGTCAAAGGCTTGCGCGTGGGAGTTTGAAATAGTGCTTCCTCCGCCGTTCTGGCCGAGCCGGTTCTGCTCCGTGGAGTAGTTGGCCCAGTTCTGCTCATTGGCCTGCTTATTATAATTACGGCACGAGCCAGTTCCCCGCTCCCCTGTGGCCAGCTTGTAGCCTGGGGGGGACATGGGTGAGAGCGGGGCGGTCGGGGAGGAACAGCCATTATAGTAGGCATACTTGGCGGTTGACAGGTCCTTAGGGGTGGGGCTCAAGGTGCCTCCGCTGGGGTAGAGCGTGGGCTGCTGTTTGCCCTTCACGCGATCCTTGATCCTCTTAAAAAACACATAGAAAAGCTCGATGACGTTGAGCAGCAGGGACACCAGTGACACCACCAGCATGAAGATGATGAAGACGGTCTTTTCCGTGGGACGGGACAGGAAACAGTCCACCCTGTGTGGGCACGGGGACCTCTCGCAGGTGTAGACTGCGGCCAGGCTGAAGCCATACATGTACCACTGAATAACCAGGAACCCCACCTCGAACATGGACTTGAAGAAAATGCTGACGATGTAGGTTCTGAGCAGGGCCCCCTTCATCTTCACTTTGCCGTGCTCCTCGATGCCATACTTGAGCTTTTTCATCTCGATCTTCTTCAGCGGGATGTCAACATCACCTCCATCGTTTTGCACGGCTTTAAGCTCCTCCTCCTTCCTGTTGAATTTCTGCTCCTTCCTGTTCAGATAAAAGACGTGAGCCAGGTAGAGGAGAGTGGGCGTCGACACGAAGATGATCTGGAGGACCCAGAAGCGAACGTGGGAGATGGGGAAGGACTTGTCATAGCAGACGTTCTCACAACCAGGCTGCTGGGTGTTACATTTGAAGGCAGACTGCTCGTCTCCCCAGGCGGATTCCACCGCAGTACCCAGGACCAGGATCCTGAATATGAAGAGGACAGACAGCCAGACCTTCCCCCCAGCAGTGGAGTAGGCCTGGACCTTGTCCAGCAGACGACCCAGAGCACTCCAGTCACCCATTCTCAGGGAGCGTTAGCTGGTAAAAGAAAAAGGACAATGTTAAAGTGGCAACAATATAACTAACTAACTATTAAAAAGCTCAGGCTCACACAGACACAACATGACATATGTATGGCTCCAAACAGAAGATTTGATTTTTATTAAAGATTAATATCCTCTGCATTCTTGACATTCGGCCTTTTGGCAGCATTATGTGATGAAAGAGCATCATTATTGAAGGAGACAAAACTAGATGTTTCATGACGCAAAACACAAGCTAATCCAATTACTGAAAGCAGGGGCAGAAAACACATTTGGGTTTATGCAACCCTTTAAATCCAGGAGAGGATGTGAAAATATGAAATAAAATGTCACTCATTAAATAAAGAAGAAAAAATGTGAAGCATGCATCAAAAGTAAAAAGTGCCTTAGATTGAGTTGAGAGAGCAAATTTAATAAAACCCTTGACCCAATTCTTTGGAAGCTCCTTCAATAAAATAAATGTGAATATTGTTTATATTTTAATCCCTTATGCGACACTAATCATATAAAGGCTTGTTTATTCTCAGTGTTAGATGCGGACAGACTGAGCCTTCTGTCTGTACACTCTGTTCATTTTGTCTGTATTCCTGCTTATGACATGACGAGATGAAGCAATCCTTCCGGTGATTGTGGCAGTGTAGCCGGTAGTTCAAGCAAGATGACCCGAGGACACAAGGAAAAAATTTGAACAATAGCAGAACTTTTTGAATGGGGGCGCTACCCCAGCTTGAAGACGCAGGCAGAAGTACCACCACTGAAGCTGACATACATGCTGTTGTGGAGGGGGGTCAGCAGTTACATTTATTTTAGTCACCTAAAAAAATCAAGATCAGTTTAAGGGTACGATATATTAAGAATATGTTCTCTGTGTTACCTTGCCATCAGACAGCCTTTCCCAGTGGGAATCAGAAGTTATGTTGCTTGTTAAATCAATTTCGTTTTGACTTCGGTAAATCCGAACTAATCCCTTTAAAACACAGAAGTCAGCACACAAAAAGCAGTAGGCCAGCAGCTGACATGTTCTGCAACGTAAATTACTGTTCTTGTCATGGGAGTCTGGTTGCAAGGGCGGAACAATTCCATAACTTTTGTTTCTTGTCAGGAAAGGCTGTCTGACAGGAAGGTGAAGCAGCGAACATATTCTTCATTTAGTGTACATTTAAACTGATTTAGATTCTTTTACATTTGCCTTTTTTAGGTGGCTGTAATATCTTTTAGCTGCTGACCCCATCCACGGCAGTATATAGCCTAGCCTCTGTACTGGTGCTCCTGTCTGCTTCTCCAAACTGATCGTCGTCTACTGTAGGTAATACAAGGTAATGCACTGACAAAGCACGTCCATACAACCCCCATTTAAAAACGTAACTATTCCTTATGCAACTGCTTTCTTTGGGAAAATTTAATTAGTCTCAAGCACAGTCATCAACCTGGTCAATGCTCCTGTAAAAAAAAAAAACATAGTTCGGTCATATGAGAGGATTCTGCCTATACAGAGCTTTTCTGCTGCACTTCTAAACCTCTTTCACACGGCTTCAAACTGAGTGAGAGCAAAAAGGTGTCAAAGTTTGCATACGTTAACAACTTGCATTAGTCTTTAACTCTCCACTCCTATTCTTCATTATGCAGTATCAAAATGGCAAGCATTTTAAACTTAGTTCTGAGCCTCGGACCTAAAGTTCCTCAACAGTTCCTGTCTGTGAGGTGTAGAATGAAGAAAGGAGAATAAATCAGGAATATAACACACCGAGCTGGATCATCAGCAGACCGAGCTGGTGTGCAAAGCAGAAACGCTAAAATGAGGTTGCTGAGGGGGAAAAAAAAACTACTATGCTTCTAGTTTGTGCACCCAATCTGATATGTGTGTGTTGTAGAGCCGACACTGCAGCGACATCTTCTTTGCGAGGCCTGCGGTGGGCCTCTCTCCTCACAGAGAGGTCCTGTAGATACATGGAGCGCTCACTCCGAACCTTGAACAGACTCCGGCTCTCCGGGGTGTCATTTCACCACGATTAAAGCAGAGTCACAGTCAGAGGATGCAGAACACTGACGAGTGTATTCGGCAGCATCTGGGCTCATCTGCTGAGAACGAGTGCCCCCCTTGGTCAGAATGAACCGTGACTGTTTGCTATAGATGCAGCGCAAGAGTCCCACAGATGCAGAACAATAGAAAACTGTTGCTCTCTGGGCCATTGTTATTGCCAATTAACAATACACACTGTACAATGAATCCTACATTAAATCAACTGATTATGTTCAGTACAAATAGGAAAGAGGAGATCCTCAAAAGGGTGCTCGGCGTCTTTTGGGACGTAATGGAGAGTCTTAAAAGTGGTTACTAGATTCACTCTGACATAAAAATAACTAAGAATAGCTGCTCTAAGGTCAGAGCAGGTCTTATAAGGTGATGAAGAAGAAGAAAAACCTCCAACAGTTAAAGACATTTTACCAGACACAGCTGATTGAATCTTGACCAATGCCTTCAAAAGGGGTTAATGTGGATAAGTAGGAACCTCCAGTCTAATCCACATGGTGCCAAACATGTGCTCTCACTTATCTTGTAATAAACCACATACACTGTATCCTGCGACCTGGAAAATAGATACAACGCATTGTCACCCCTGTAGGGATCACCTGGAGTACGTGGGTCTTCAGCCTCCAGGAGTGAAAAAAAAGGGACGTAATGAGGAGTTGAGGACAATAAGAGGCTTTTTTTTCTGTTGTTAAACAGAGAATGTCCCGCCACTTTCTACATGAGTGAGTTTGTCTGATGAAAATGACAAAAGTCAGAGCAGAACAATAGACTGCAGCACAATGAGTCTCTGAGTAGACCCTTCAAATCTTACTGGACAGAGTGCTGTAGAGTTCTTTTCAAACTCAGTTGAAAACTGTCCAAATGATGAGCGGCACTCCAGTTTTGAAGTTTCCTGATGTCACAGGGCTGCTGAACTGTGAATATTTCTTTCTTTATTCTTATTTTAGGCAGAGCAGTCACAGTTCTGGGAGAAGCAGGAATCTTTAAAAGTTAAACAAAACTTTCCTCAAGTTAAAGGTCCCGAGGACAGATCAGTGGCACACGCAGCAGCCTGAGTTAAAGCCAGCACAACGGCAAAAGGAAAAAAACAGAATTATGCGTAATGCGTCTCATTTGATAAACACACTCCAATAAACGAGAAACACTCTTTAACTCTGTAGTCTTCTCTAACATATTGCTCAATGGAGATGTGAGCCGAGTTCTCCTCCTGACAGGGGAGGGAAAAACTCTCAAACTTTGCACAAAGTTTAGACGGCGTCAAGTTTGGAGCGCACCGGAGCCTCTCCAACTCTTTCTAACGGGAGCACTGACCGGCGGAAAGTTTCTTCAGACTTTGACAAAAGCTGGACTTGAACTCACCTGGAAAGTTTCAGAGAGACAGAAGAGGGCCCGGAGGGACTTTCTCCGCCACTTTATAGGAAACGCTCTCTGCCGCAGATGAAATCCAAGTTCGGGACCAGGAGGGAACTGAGCCGGGCTTGTCAAACCTCCTTTATAACGGCCCCGTCGGAGGAGTTCAGTCACCTGATCTCTACGTCAAGACCGGAGCCCCTGTCTGCGGGAGACAAAGAGAAAAGAGTGGTCCAGAAACAGCCAAGGTGTCTCTCTGAGCACACGCATCGAAATACAAACTACTATTTACTTTAAGCGACATGTGTTCATATGATGTCTGCTGTGGTCAGTGGGGGAATGTGACGAGGTTTAATGAAGTTTAATCAAGTAATGCATTCAAGTTGAATATTTAAAGTTTCTGCAGCTTGGTACATCCACTACATTTATCTGCGGTACCCGGTACTGTGAACATCAAATTATAAACATATTCAAAACTTATGATCGACTTATAAAGTACAGAAAGTGGCCCAACAGTAGTTCACATAAGCTCCACCTCAAACCGCTGAAACATTGATGCCATCAGTCATAATGCACTTATTATTCGGAAATTTTGCTGACTTTTAATTAATTAGGTCATTTTTAAATGTGGGTTATTGCTTCTAATGGAGTTACAGCTTTTTGTTTTCGTTTTGTTTTTATACAGATTTTAACAGTTTCTACAATCACTTGTGGATTATGTATCGGCCTACAGATGTTTAGCTTCTGTCAGATGTTCATTTAATCACAGTTCTTTCGATGAAGTTATCAGTTATCAGAAGAAAGTCTCTTTCTCCAGATAACTGAAGTCAAACTCAAACCTGTTGATACTGAAGCGTTCTTCTTCAGTGTTTTCTAACTTTCTATTAAACCACGTCTCTCATGATGCTCTTGACCGGTGCACAGTCACCACCTAGTGATGGAAACATGGCAGTGCAGGTTTATGAATGCAACATTGCGGGACCACTTGTTAAATTATTTCATGAAGCGGGCTGTAGGGTCATTGGCTTCACATGTTAAAGAGCGCCTCTGATATGGAGATTAGTTGTCTTGATTAATTATTTATGTGAATAGATCGACTGTTCATGTGTAAATATGCAATCTGTAAATATAAAACAATTTCCACAAATACAAAAAGAATACAATAGAATTGTGAACTCACAAAATATATCATGTACAAAACAGACCTGCAAATACCCCAAACAAATTTAAGAAATAAAGATTAGTCAACACGTTCAATTTATTTCCATATAAATGGGAAAATGAAACACAAATCCACAAATGCCTTCTCTATTCAACTAAAACCTTTATTCACAAACACATTTTTTAAAGTTGTAAATGTAGAGATGATGTTCACTAACATTTATCATTTATTTGTATATTAATTGTATGTATTCAGCAATATTTTTTTAAATTTGTGGACTTTGTGTATTTGCAGATCCGTTAAATATTTGGAAATTGTTTGTGTGAGTTCTATGGCGGTGTTTTATATTCACAGATTACATATTTACACATGAATCATCAATCTATTTGCATAAATATTTTGAGACAAATGTGGGATGGAGGAGGTCCCACATTTCCTTTTCTTGATTTAATGATGCCAATTCCAGTTTTGTACATAACAAGATTTCAGTTCATGTTCTCTTCATTAACAGTAAGCTGGTAGCATGTGACACTTATGCATGTGACAATAAACTTAATATACCCTGATTCAGCCACTGAGATTGCTAGATGTATGGATGCTGTTACAGTGTAATTGATGCATGTTTGATGATGTTTGATATTAGCAAAATGATCTCATTCCCAAAGTGATTTCATTGCAAATAATAGGGGACAGAGTTCACAGTATATATGTATATATATATATATATATATATATATATCCTATTGTATATGTATATTGTATGAAAAGTAAATATATATGTATTTGTGCATTTGACCCCTGTCACTTACGTTTATGTATATCTAGGAGGAAATAAAAAATGTTTTCATTGCACATATAGGTAGGCTATGTGAATATTGTTTTAAGACAATCTTTCAAAAATTGTGACGTTCTCCTTTAGCTGGCTATTTGTACTACGGGTGCCATCTTGTGATCCTTTTTGGAAACAGCTTGCATGTGGACAGTAATTGGAGCACAGCAATGTGTTTGCTTTATTTAACTGACACACATGTGCTGATATCCAGCTAAGTTGTTCAGGCAGGCCCACATTTCCTGGGTCAGGTGGAATGCTTAACTTCTTTCTGTCATGGTGAGATGAAAACAACATTCTTATGTGGATGCCTGATTTATTTTCTCCACCTCAGTCGATTGTGTGTGTTGACTAAGGTGGAGTACTTACAGCCAGAGGAGGGGAGAAGGTGTGGGCAGTGAGCACACAGTTTTTTCTTCATTTACAATGACGTCTTTACAAATGACGTCAAAAAATGTTTATACCACATCATAAGTGCAACTTTGTAGAGTTACATTGAAACAATCAATTTAAATTCAATTACTTTCATAAATTATAAATTAATTGTAAGTAAGACTGAGAAAAAAATTACTCAGTTTGCTAGGCATTTGTTATACATAAAATTTTATCTGCTTTATGCAATATTATGGCAGGTTTCATTCAATATTATGCCTAATTAATGTTATTACTATTATTTTTTGCATATCTCTTTTTTTGTCTGGCCAACCAACCAAAGATATGCAGTTTACAATTGCATAAAAAAATGTCCTTGAAAAATAACTCCCAATGACTTAATGATTGAACGCTTTAATTATTTAATGATTGAGGTTAACTTTCTCTTGACATTCAATCCACAAATCATATTCACACTGCAGGAAATCATAGGTGTGTCGATCATGCGGTGTTAGACACTATGACTCAATAAAACACCACCTGATCTCGTCCTTTAGCACCTCAACCTCTAGATCCACCTAAACCTCCTCCTGCTCTGCTCTTCCCCACCCAGTTTCATCCCTAACTTACATACCTATCCAATTATCAATCAGTTATTTACCACCTCACAGTTGCGCTGCCTAGACACCTTGGGATAGGGTGTTCACCTCAGAGAGGCTCATTTATGAATGACTTCCAACAGTTCAGTTTAAATTTATTCCTCATAAAGTATCTTAGTTAGCTTAATAAACTTATGTGTAGTTGTTCATTGCAGCACACTGTAATTGATGTTGTCAACAGAACAACTAATATCAAATATAGGATACCAAGTCCATCATTGCAACAGTGAAGCTAGTGCTATTGATAAGTCAGAGTGCAGTATTTTAAAGATTTTTTTTAATTCACGCAATTGAGCTTTTACAGAAAAAACACAGTGAAGGGTATTTGTTTATGTAGTAATAATATCTGGAGGCACAGAGCATTTGATAACACAATCAACCTTTCACACAATCCAGCTACAGACCTTATCGTGTAAAAAAGCATAATTATTCAAGAGTAAAGTATTCAAGTAAAAATAATATAAAAACTAAAAGGACATGTAGAATGCATGTATCAAGTGTCCTTCTCTTTACTGATGGAGTGTTTGTCATCACTGCAGATGCTTGTGGTACCCTGAGGTGGCAAAGGTGTCAGTGGGAAGCCTCCATACTGCCTGGTCCAGGCTGGGTTGGATGGACACTGCTCTGAGCTGAGTGCATGCTGTTGAGCCATACGCCGTTTCCTCATGTCCCTACTCCTGTTGCACAGCAGGTAGATGACCTCGATGATGTTGAGGAGCACAGAAACGCCCGAAACTACAAGCATGAAGAAGATGAAGATCGTTTTCTCTGTGGGACGCGAAACGTAACACAGGGAGCCGCTGCGAGAGGCACAGGGTGGCGATAGAGTACAATGGACCTCGGAGGGCATGAAGAGGGAGCCAAATATGTAGAATTGGCCCACAGCGAATCCCACCTCCAGGAGGATCTTGAAGACCAGCTGAGTCATGTAAGTGCAAAACAGGATGCCTTTTATCTTCACCTTCCCTCTGTCATCTGTATACTTGGGCTTCTTCAGTACACTTCCAAAAGTGCTTTGCTGTAGCTTCTCCATCAACTTCTTCTCTTTGTGAATGACGTGGACAGCATGGCCCAGGTAGACCAGAGTGGGTGTGGACACAAAGGTGATCTGCAGGACCCAGTAATGAACGTAGGATATTGGAAACATCCAGTTGTAGCAGGCATGTGCGCATCCTGGCTCTTTGCTGTCGCATTTGAAGTCTGACACTTCATCTCCCCAGACTTTGTCTGCAGCAGCACCTAGCACGAAGATCCTGAACAGGAAGAGGACGCTCATCCAGATCTTCCCCACCACAGTGGAGTGAGACTGGACCTTGTCTAGAAGAGCGGACAGGTAAGACCAGTCACCCATGGCTGGAAACGAATGTCTGAAGTAGAGGAGAAACACACAAACTTCAAACTTACAGATATCAAGACATCAGTTTACATGAATTGCACAAATCATTATGTGGCAAGTAAGCAGGAGAGTGGCATGAGTGATTAATCAAGCTCGGGTTGTAGCCACAACATGCTAACTTCACCTTACAAGTATACAAAATTTTGCAGTGTGATTGGTTGTGCATGGAGTACATTTGTATTTCCACTTTCTGTGATAATTGTGGGATATGTAATGGGATAAAATAGGAAGAAATGAAAAAAATGTAATCGTTGCACACAGAAATAACTCATTCAGCCTTCATTCATTCTAAACCTAACCTGAAATTTTTAACATGTAAACATGTTTTTCAGGTACCATGTTGTCTGTATCAAACATATCTATATTAATCACAAATCTGCTCATAGAAACAGCCAACTAGACACAAGGACATTCTCCTACCATATTGTTCATTTACGTAAAAACAAAAAAAATCCTTACAATAGACATACTCAGTAAGGGGTTATTTGAAAAAGCCTACACAATTTTGTGTTCTCAAGTTCAAGTGAGACCAAAAAAAAACCTAACTAGAGCATGGAGGAAAATCTGCTGCTGATAGATGAGAGAAAGAAAAAAAATCTAGTACCACACTGACAGCTACAGACAAGAAAAATGGCAGGTTATGGAGAGAGATTGCAAGCAAATCAGTGTGCAAATCAGAATGTATCCTGTCGTTTACATCCCTGGAAAGGGAAAAGTGGTGCAACATACATAGAGAGCTGTCGCAACACTATGGCTTCATAAATACTGTATAATTTAGAGTAAAGAAACCATATGCTTCCCATAGACACAAGGTACTAAAATAAAGAAACACTGAAATACTTCCTGTGACACAATAACATGTTAATGAACGGGTGTTTTAATTCAAGGATGTAGAAACATAAAATATACTTGCCTGTCAGGCTTCAGATATTATAAATTCTTTTCCATAAGCCCATCACCAAGGAGCCAGAGTGCGTTGGACAAAATATGTGATACTCTGACCAGGATGTTACTTAAATACTGTTGAGGCCTGTGGGTTTGGTCTTACTGACTCAGACATCTGTGCTTCGGACTGTCGCTCATAGCTTCTCCTTTCACTCAGTCAAACTCGTGATGATTTTGATGAGTCTGATGGAATGGGTTTCGTCATCCTCTGTTCCTGTTAAGGAAGCCTTCATCCCCCTTTGACATGATTAATTTGAACTGTAAATCACAGGTTACACCCTGTGTACGTGAAATGCTGTTATGCATTATGTGTATTAGTCTAAAAGGGAGGATAAAAATTGCAACATGTCCAGTATTATGTTGTTAGAGGTCAGCACTTATGTTATGGTGAGAAGTACTAGACTGTTAACCTTGAGAAGACGGACTTCTGTGGTCATCTGAAAATACTGATCTAACAATGATTTTGTTGCTTTTTAGAATCTATGGTAAGAACTTTCAAAAACATTTGAAAGAACAGCTCCAGCTCAGGTCCAAGCTCATCTCTCTGACATTAATCTGTTTGAAGGACTCCAGTCTGGTTTCCATACCTTCCACAGTGTGGAGATGGCCTAGGTCAAAAGAGATATGTTGATGGCAGCAGATTCTGGGCTCTTCTTGATCTAAGCGTAGCATTTGACACTATGGGCTCTAGTTTCCTGGCGCAGTGCAAGGTGGTGCATGGAGGCACAGCCTGCGCAATGCAATTTTCGAGCAGCATGACATGGTGCATGGTCACTTTGGTAGACTGAGGTGCGCCATGATGGGTGTGGCAGCACAGCAGGGGGAGGTGTCACATATTCAGCTTGGCGCAGCGACAGTTTTATGCAATAAATAATCACAACAACCACTATTCAATGCAATGATTTTAATCAGCTACCTATATTGATTGTCCTGTCATAGATCAAAGGCGGTTGTCACGCGTAATCGGAAATGCGACCTGACTGAATGAACACAGCTGAAACTGTGTTCACATCGCTCCTGGGAGAAGTTTAGGCGTCTGATGCTGCTGCTGTCCCCTTCGCTGACGGTGAAATTACAAACTTGCAGTGCGCCTCGCCACAGAGCATTTAAAGGTGAAGAGAGGAGCTCATTTGATTAGTGAAGATCTGGCTCGCCTGTGTTAAACCCACTCCACGCCTTCTCTCCTTCTTTTCCACTTGTGCTTTTAGGAGGGACGGAGATGGGAAGGGGGAGGACTTGTGCCAGGCTGTACCGTGTACGAAACTTGCCCGGACACAACCCCGTTGATGCCTGGTCTACCAAACTAGAGCCCTATCTCTCAGAACATTTTCTCATAGAGATTAGCTTCACCTGGAATCATGAGCAGCTTGCATACCTGGTTTAGATCATATCTCTTGGGCAGCATTTTGTCCAGCTCAAAACCTTAAGATCATAGTTGTCATAGTTTTTTTAGATTATTATTGTGTTTGTAGGGTGCCCTTGAATGTCTGTAGAGGCATATATAAATAAAATACATAATTAGTAATATTATAATTAATATTATCATTAGTAACTGCTTCCAGAGCAATGGCCTGTTTTTCATAGCAGTGAGTCTGCCAGTAAACCCGGAAGTCCATTAGTGCTTTTCGCACTTCTGGTTCCCTCACCTAAAAGTAAATATGTTTTTGAATGGGATTTTGGGACATCAAATGTCATGCGACCATCCATTAAAGCCCAATGTTAGCTTTTTTGCTTGTGGTGATCGCATTTAAGCTTCAAATGCGGTATAAAAGGTGTTCATGTGTGAAAATTATCTCGCTTAACAAAACAAGTAAGTATCATAAACTTGTGTTAGCCGCAGAGCTTATTTTCAGACAGAATCCAAAATGCAGTGCAAAAATCCCATTCACTTTTATTTCCGGGAACAAGCGTTATGCTAAACTTCCGCCAGCCAAGGCACACTCTACAGAGGGCATTCACAGATCTGTGGGATTTCACAGAATGGTAGTCACCATAGTCACAATCACTGAGTGGCAAAAGGACTACGGAGTGGCAACATAGCATTACATCTTGAATGCTGCAAAAACACAGAAAAACACATCTTAAATGGGAAAGAGCTGGTGTGTGAGTCCAACTGCCTTCAAGTTAAGCAGATAATTGTTTCTTATCTCCCAGTTTCACAGTTTCCCCTATTCAATGAAGCCATACCTATATCAACTACTTCTACTCATTCTAATTTACCACAAACCAGTTGACAAATAGAAAGCCTTGATCTTCAGGCCCCCTGGATTTCCTCTCATCCCCTTAACATACCCTTAATACAGTCTTTTAGAGCAGCCTGAATTTTAGCACGTAGCTCAGGTTATCTGAGCATAATTTTTTTATGGGGGAGTTATTCATCAGTAAAATGTCAGTCAAAACAGAGCTGTCATCATCATTGTTGAAATTTCGAACATCTGCCCATTTCAGCTCTTCTACGTGACAAACAGTCATATCATTTGGGAGTGTGGGTGGGTCAGCAGACATGGAAGAAATCTGATGATTCTGCATTGTCAGCCTGAATTATAAGAGGGAAGTGAAAGGATCCCAGTTGCAGTACAGAGACTGACTGAGCAAGGCAGTGGTCATTACTGAGGTAGGTGCAGTTCTCACTGTAAGAATAGTTAATATTGTAGAAGTACAATATTCATTATTAATCAGTTAAATTCCAGAATTGAATTAACTGATTGTATTTCATAGCCCTCAGGAATGTACAGTAAGTCTTGGATAGCTAAATGTATTGCTAGAAAATGTTAAGAAGTTTTTGGCTGCAAATGTGACAAGGTGCTCCAATCTCTTTGGCGCAAAAATCTGGTAGCTGTAATCCAGTAATACCAGCACTGGTGTCATTCAATAGTCATGATATAGAATAGAGGCAATATGCATTATGGAAAAATTTATTTTCGAAACAAAATCATATAAAATCATCTATGATACTAGTATTGATTTGTTTTATTTATTATGTAGTTTGGGAGTGTTTTGTGATTTGTGTCTGATTAGCTCCAATCTAGCAAGGTGGGATTCTGTAATAGGGTTTTCCTGAGACAGTGACACTTCAATTCAGGAGTACTGTTGGGTTTTAGTTGTAAGACTGAAAAAGCTGAGTAGATCACTTGCACTCTTCACAAGTCACAAGTAATTATTGCATTTTGTTTCATAATGGTTTCAGTATGAGTGGACCTCTGAAGTCTCACTGCTTTGCAACTGTTCCTAAAATTCAGACTACAGCAGTAAAATATGTCATTGGTCAGTGTGTCGCAAACAACTAATGTGACTATTTCAGAAGTCACTCACAATCCGTTAGCTCTATGGTTAAGATGAATATATGAAGCCAGTAAGCCAGTAGGGATGTGTTACCTGTGGTGCAGGTTCACCCTCACTCAACTTTGATTTGTGTGTGCACAGCAAGCTAAAATATATGAATTACAAATTTGTATTGTAATATGCACTGTTAAAGCATACCATGGACCATTAGACATTCTTTAAATTCTGAATGTGAAATAGATATTTCAAAACCCTTTCTTTAGAATATCCCCTAAACTCAGTTTAGTAATCAGCATGCAATGATTTCTGTATCTCTGTCTATGTCCATAATACTCAACAATGTTGTTTGTCGAATATTTGTGTATATCGTTCATTGTTGAACATGTCTAGCATTAGAATGTTACAAATATGGCAGTCACCAGATCTCAACCCTACACCTATGGGAGATTTTGGACTGACGTGTTGGACAGCACCCTCCATCACCATATTCAAAATACCTAATAAGGGAATATATTTTGAAAGAATGGTGTTTTATCCCTTCACTAGTGTGCCAGAAACCTGTGCGATCAATATCAAGCTGTACTGAAGCTGCCATTTTTCTTTTTCAATTTGACTATATATTTTTTTGCATTCCCTTCCATGAAAGTGGTCTCATCCAGTAATTTGGCACTATACCAGTTATGTGAATTTTGAGACTCAGTTACATAAATCTATCTGGTCATACAGAAGAAAGAGATGCTAAATCAGGTCATTGTATTGATGCTGTATTTAATTTTCCTGAAATTCTGGTCTTATCTCAATGTCTCAGTGTCCACTCTGAAATGTCACGTGTGTGAAATGTGCTACACAAGTAAGGTTGCCTCACACTGATTTGATATGAAATCTGCTGTGTATTCATCATTGTTTTTTTTGTTTTGTTTTTTGTCTTCCTGTCTCTAGGCTTTCATCATGGGGGAGTGGTCATTTCTGTCTGCTCTGTTGGACAAGGTGCAGTCACACTCTACTGTAGTGGGCAAGGTCTGGATGAGTGTGCTTTTCCTCTTCAGGATCTTCATCCTGGCTGCTGGCGTAGATAAAATATGGGGAGATGAACAATCAAACATGGACTGTAACACCTTGAGCCCTGGTTGCAGGAACGCCTGCTATGATCGATCCTTCCCCATGTCTCACACACGATTCTGGGTCCTCCAGATCCTCTTTGTCTCCACACCAACACTCATCTACCTGGGTCATGTCCTGCTGGTGATTCGAAGAGAAAACAAGCTGAGGAGACGTGTGGAGCAGAAACGTTGTAAGAATGGGATGATTGTAGCTCCAAGGTATTCAGATGAACATGGCAAAGTGCATCTCAAAGGCATCCTGCTGTTCAGCTACATGATGCAGCTCCTGTTCAAGATCGGGCTCGAAGTGGCATTCATTGTAGGCCAGTACTACCTCTATGGCTTCATATTTATGCCCGCTAAGATTTCATATTCCAAGCCACCCTGTTGGGGAACGGTAGAATGCTTCATAAGTCGCCCCACAGAGAAAACCATCTTTATTCTGTTTATGTTGTCGATGGCCGTCCTCTCCGTGATCCTCAACATCGTGGAAATGTTCCACCTGATGGGCTCCAAGATGATGGAGAGGAAAAGGAGGAGCAGTGGCTCAATTCCCCCAGGGGGGTACAAACCAAACCATGATCCAACTCAGACAGTTACACTTTGCTGAAGGACTGTGAACAGAGATGTTCAGCCTTAACATGGGTTCCCACCCAATCTGCGAAGGACCTCGCTTCTTGCTTTGCTCAAGGTTGTTTGACAAATATTGAGATAAGTTGCATCCAGTTATGAATTGTCCAAGTACTATGTCCATTTTGTGTTCCTACAGTAATACATTATATATTTTACTTTCTCACTTAAATAAATCAAGTGTTAAATAAATCTGTGTTAAGTAGCAGCTGATATTGTTTTTAACCCTATATATCAAATTGCACAAGTGGTTGATGTAAACTGGACATTGTCTGATCGAAGAACTGTTGAATGTTAAGTTTTCCTTATGTGAAACTTGAATAGATGTCTGAGTTTACAGTTAAAGCAGGGAAATCTTTTAATACCAGCAAGAAATAGCGATATGTATTTTGAATGTCAATTGATCAACATCTAACTGATCAGTAGACGGCTGTTGAAGTTCTTTCTACATCAGGCCAACCATAGGATAGACTTTCTAGCAAGGCCACATTCTTACATAGACCATCTCTGCATATTGTGACTGACGCTCGGGTATCCAATTTAACTCGTGTAACTGTAAAACTTCATCCATACACAATGTTGAGTCTGATTACTTCAGGAACAGCTGAGAAGTGACTCAACATTATTCGAATGGTGCCCACTCAGTTTTTTTTAAAACTGAGTCACATGGCTATTTTACAGAAGTTAAGAGTTTCATGGGTAAAAGCACCCCCCTTTCAAGCTTAAACTGATGTGTAATCATGACATGAATTAATCAATAAAACAGTGTACAAAGCAGATAATGTACTCTGGCTTTATACCTTTACCTTTCAAGTGAATGAGGGATTAGTGTACAGGAGCTGGGCATCCAAATTAATACCGGAAGTGAATTACAGTCGAAGTACATTATCCTTCTCTTTACACTGCTGTTTACCACAGACAAATTATTAGTATGTTAAATATTGATTGTTGATCACTTAAACATAAACAGTCTCACACAAACAATATGTTTGCGGATAGGGATATCCAAACTTTTCATGCCAGGGACCACACAGAGAAAACATATAGGTCTTGAATCCTTGGCAGTTTTGTTTGAACTTACTAATTTTTGGCTACTATGCTGTTTGATTTGATTTATATTGACAATGTTATTGTCTCTTCATATTGACCAAAATATGGACTATGTGCATATAACATACATTGGTATGTGCTTACACTGATGTATCCTGAGACTTGAAACTGCAAACTGTCTGAAAAAGCAAAAGAGATTCTAAGTATAGCAGGGAGGACTGTCAGTCAACTTGGAATATTTCAGAATGTCAATAGGGACCGCATACTGAGAAAATGAGTGGGCATAATATAGTTTTAATTTTATAATAATAATAGTATAATAAGGTGTTGAAACGCACATTGAGCATGGACAGTAATGTGAACATCACTACATAATAACAAGTGATTACAGTAACGTTTTCAGATGTGTTGTCTGTTCATTTGATTTAAAATCACCTCAGTTTAGTTATCTTACTGTGTTATTACATCAGACCTGTCAGAAGTGTGTATCCAACAAAACTGTAATGATGGATTTTATTTTCCTACATCTTTTCTCTATTTTGCTTTGTCATTTTACCATGTATTTTGGGATGAAGGTGTACTGATACAAAAGTACAGTTTTCAATAAAGTTTTTTTTTTTTTGCACATATTGGACTGACAGCAGATTTTATTGATGTTTCCTCCAGCTGCTCTTTCTGACTGTAAACATAATTTGAGATTCAATTGTGAATGATATGGAGCAAGCAGTATCAAAGAAATTAAATCAGTTTAGACTACTTTGTATAAAATGGCACAGCATCCAAAAAAACTATTATAGCATAAAGAGAAGATGGGTTTAATTTCCATAACACTGCAAAACAGATTCGGTATCTAGACAACCCATCACACAGTACAAATTGCTTAAGACATCCACCCACCATATGGAAACCATGTGTTTCTTAAAAAGGGAACTTAGTTTTAAACTGCTCTTAATCCTGTATCGCCAAAAAGCTCCTTTACTTCTTGATTTGCAGCACTGCTCACACTGGACTAATGTCATCAGAGACTCAGTATTAAAAGATAAAGAGAAAAAATTATGCCAGCTTTATTAACATTACAAATTTCTAGAGACTAAAACGAACCATAAAACTATAAATGGATCCAACTGACAAGTGTCTGTGTAGTCAAATTAAAATTGTGTTCAAAATTCAAAAGAAATAAAGGAGCCACACCTTTGTTTCTTGTGTTATACTCCTTTGGACATTTGGAAGTGTAGTTTTCTGTATAAATTCAGTGATGGAGGTGTTTGGATCATATCTACTTTATATATTTGCTTTGACATGTCAGGGGGACTAAACTGCGCCCACCATGGATGATAGGACACTGCTTGTAAATAGGATCATTCAATAGCTTTTAAATGCTTTGACTTACCCCAATACGATTCCTTTAGTCACAATTGTTCTGAAGTATGAATGTATCCCTCTGAAAACCACAATCCAACTACATGCATGACTCAAAACTATTATAATTACAAGGGTTAAGTGAGAAGGGTTAAGTTGTTCTTTTTTTCACAATTTGGTTAAGCTGGTCCTTTCAAGAGTTGTAGCAGTCTGTCCTTAGCGTGAGAAGGCAATTATAAGTCATATGTACAATGCTAAAATGGTCGTGGATGTGGGTGTCAAGGAAAATGTATTAGCTGCTAAGTAACATGGACAGATGGGAGCAAGAGGCCTTAAAAGAGCTGGGAAAAAGTAAAAGTGATCTGGTTAAAGCATTTCTCTCAACTTTAGCAATATATGTGTAGTGTATGTAGAAATCATGGGGACATTGTGCAACAGGAAAGTGGCAGTGGTGAGATCAGGCATCCAGATCAGTCATATAGAAAAA
The DNA here is from genome assembly GCA_038406115.1 of Haemulon aurolineatum. Taxonomy (NCBI): domain Eukaryota; kingdom Metazoa; phylum Chordata; class Actinopteri; order Lutjaniformes; family Haemulidae; genus Haemulon; species Haemulon aurolineatum. The sequence continues at coordinate 178,974 of JBCAUF010000039.1, forward strand.
GGAAATGATGTCTGTACTGGAAATCCAACTTCCCAAACTGCCAGCATTTTGTATTGACTCAGGAGAGACCGTTCGATTTAACGATTTAACGTTTAACATTTAAGAGCATTTATTCTCAATTAGCAATTGATGTTCCCCACAGAAAGAAAACATAATGACAAATACTTTATTTTTGGTATTCTCTTTCAACCACAAACACATAATGACTGTTGAATGCCTCTGATTCCAGGTTTAGGGTTTCTTCGAAACTTCCTGGTCCCAGTCGGTGTCAAGAACATCATTACTTAACTCAACAGAGCCAAACAGAGACAGTCCTGAGAAGGGACCCTTGGAAGCCCCAGCACTACTTGGTGGGAGGCCCAGCTCAAAGCACTTCCTCTTCCTCAGATTGACAGTGTTTTGATTGTGTTTAACACTGTTACTATGGGTTGCAGAATCAGCAGCCTCTATCTGCTTTTCTCCACATGTAGACATTGTTTTAGTTGGCGACTCTGTCCCTTGTTCATGTGTCTGGCCTGGTGTGAGCTTTGTGGCTACTATGTCCTTTACTTTGCCCACGCTCATTACAGTTTTGACTCTCTTTCTTGAGGGACTGTGCTCAGGGGAAGTTTTCTTGTCTTTAGAATTCCCTTTCAGGCATTCAGCATGGAGTCTTTCATGTGGCCCCTTTTCCACTTTTGCTTGAGCTGTGGTTGTGGGTTCGGTTGTGCCAGTGAACGAGAATCTTGAGAGTTTACTCAGGGTTGAGGAGGCCACATTGGACTTGGTGTGGCCTGATTTGGAGGATGCTGGATCACTGGTGCAAGTGCTTGGTTTTAAAGGTGGGGTGGAAGTAAAGCTATCTCCAGTCTCATCCCCCATGTTGACTCTGGTTTTTTGTTGTTGACACAGTTTTTCTATATCGTCTCTACCCTTTATCCTACCTACAGTCTGTCCTTGTGCCGATTCGTCCTTATCCACCTCTTCTGAACAAATACTGGCCTCACACCTGCTGTCTCCCACCTCACTGAAAGAGTTTGCCTGTTTCCTCCTGCTTCCACACTCAGGAATAATTTTGGACTGGTTATGTCTTTTCTTCTCTGTAAGTGGAGCAGCTGAGTCACCGTGACTGACTAGCTTCTGTTTACTTGTTCTGCTTTCTGTGTAGGTGTGAAAGTCTCTGCTGCCTGGGTTACAGTCAGTTTGGTCCTCTGAGCTGACATCATGGTTGTGGACTGAAGATCTCATCTTCTTTGGTTTAAATATGAAGCCTGACAACTTTGTGTGCAATTCTGTACTTGTTTCAGCTTCAGCTGCCATCTTTTCTCTTAGCACAGCACCAATGTTCTTAGTCCTAGCCTGGTTTCTCTTGTCCGTCTCTGCAGGTCCTGTACCAGAGGACAGGTTCTCCTGAGCTTGGTTATTTGAGGAACAGTTTGTATCCAATGACCTTGGGCTGCTAGTGTAGGATTCTGAAGTTGTATCTGAAATATCTGTAACCTTTTTACTTGCACTCTCATCTCTTGACATCATTCTCCCTCCATGTCCTCCTCCTCCTCCTCCCTCTTTGTCACACTGCTCAGTCAGCTCCAGCTCCCTGAGTCTTCTGTCCCTCAGATTCTTAGAAACCTTCTGAAACACACACCCTGATGACTCTAGGTGTTTTTGATCGTTGTGTCTTGCAGATTTGTTCATCCCCACTTGGGTAAGAGAGCTTTTTTCTGTCATGTTCCCATTTTTCTCACTCTTTTGGTTTTCTTCTCCTGAAGCAGAGTTAACTGGTCCAGGAGGATTGGAAACATCACAGTTCAAGCTTGAGACAGGCTGTTCACTTACTGTAGATATTTCTGACCAGCTGAAGTGTGGTTGTCCCTTTAGGTTTTCTTGAGTTGATGTAATTATAGGTGAGGCCATACCATCTGGCAACCCTGGTGAAGTGATGGAGTGGAACCAGTCCATGCCATCGCCCTTGAAGTTACTGCTGATGTCACGGTCGTGTGTTTTGTCAATGGAGTTTGTCTGTCCGAGTTGATGTTGGTAATTATCAGATGGTGGGGAGGCTGCTGAGGTGTTGCTCTTTAACCTGGGGAACAGAGAAAATGCTGATGTAGTCCTATGGCATGATGTTAAATGGTACAGGAACCCTGATCTATGCACATTTCTGGACCAGAGAACTCCCCATGGTCATCCAAAAACAATGCATGAAACATGACAATACCCCTGTGCACAAAACCAGGCGCATAAAGGAACAGTTTTCCCACTTTGTTTCGGAAGTGTTAAGAAGAAAAAATACAACCACAAGGTGAGACACATAAACCACACAGGCCATGTCCATCCTAGTTAAAGTAATAGTTCACCCAAAAATCAAATTTCACTCATACCATAGTGGATCCCATGTCAGCGGAGGGGTGGACTAAGTTTTAGACTCACCGGAGCTGTTTTTGAGGTTTTCTGGGTCTCGTTGCTGCACGGCTAGCCACTCGGGGTCCAACCTCCTTCGTCCAAAAAGACACATAAAACACCG
>JBCAUF010000039.1:363777-374900 GCA_038406115.1 Haemulon aurolineatum
TGTGTGATTTTGTTGTCAACACATTCAATTATGTAAAGAACAAAGTATTTAATAAGAACATTTCATTCATTCATTCATTCATTCTAGGATGTGTTATTTTAGTGTTCCCTTCATTTTTTTGAGCAGTATATATATATATATATATATATAAACCTTAAATGTATTAGTGACCACATCTTCCCTTGAGCTCACTCATGTAAATCTGTGGTTTATGATTAGAATAAGAATCATCTCACGTGATTTGGCTCTAACTCCGCCCCCTTCTTGTTCTCTCACAAACATGCACACTTCCTGTATAGTAAAGCCCGTGGTGCTGTGCGGCGCAGAGCGGAGTAAAAATAGTGCATATTTAGTCGTGTGTTCCATAATGGTTAAATGTTATGGCTCGAGCTTTATGGCCCATGGAAAACCCTCATATTACTCCAAACATGGCTCTCTTCCTCTCTGACAGATTTACCGCCGCGGTCAGCATACGCTCTCGCCACAGATCAAATTAGGGGAAGCAAAAACAGCCGGCTCCACTGAGCTATTACTGTAACTAGTCAATGATCATTCAATGAGAAATAATTAGATTAAATGCTCTCCAAAAATATATAGGCAGCATTTATTCAGGTTGAGAGCTGATGTCTCTGTAGATCCAGATCTATGAATGGATTTATTTATTTTTTTACATGAAGCATCACTATCTGCTCTTTGAACTTCATTAGCAAAGCCGGCAGAATGATCAGACAGGGAAGAGGAGAGGGGGCTGTGTTGGCGAAAATTCGCCCTGCTGGAGGAAAAAAAAAACTGAAGCAAATGTAGCTCCTATTTACATATAAAGAGCTCTATTAATCAAGGTAAGTGTCATTACAGCGTGGCTCATTGAGCAGTGGAGAGTGGGTGTTAAATAAAATTCTCTGCGCTAGGGTGCCTCCGGCAGGCGATACGTCTTGATTTGAGAACTGTCAGCGGCGGTAGGAGCTGATAGAGGCTGGAGGAGGGGGAGGAGGAGGAGGAGAAGGAGGAGGAGGGGGAGTATTACCCCGATTCTTAATCAGATTGCTGAAGGCGAGGAGACGGAGGAGAAGAGAAATGGAGGGAGGGGGGGGGGTGGGGGGGGGCAGAGCGATGGAGGGGAAAAGAGGAAGTGGTAGACGGGAACGTGTTTCCCACAAGCTGAATTTATTTGGGACACACATGCAGACACCCGTCTTGATATTACTCTATTATTATTCAATTTATTTTAAAGTCAGGACACGTTATTAGTATTGTTTCATTAGTTTTGTCCACCGTTTATGTGAGTTCTGATAACACTGAAATTCAACCCAGATGCTCTCTGAAAGAAGAGAGTAGCTGCAAAGTGACCAATGGCATTTGCTGTAAATAACAGTTAATATCACAGGGGTCTTGCTGCTGTTTCAAATGCTAAAGGGCAAAGCCTTCACAGGCTGCGCTGCCTTCAAATCAAGCCACAAAAACCAAGGGACACATTGAAATTGTGAAAAGAATACTGTAAATATGTTTCTTGCATTAACATGAAAATCACTCCAGGTGGCACAGTGGTGGAGGAGAAGCGAGTAAGGGGGCAGGGAGATTGGTTCTTTGTTGTTGTTCAAAACGTGTTCAGAACAAGCTGATTGCTTTCAGGAGAACCGCTCATCCAAACTACTTCACACTCAGTGCTGCTCTTCCTCTGGTCCTCGGTGACACGCCCACCGAGTGTGAAGTCGATCAGATGAACGGACGTCGAGAAAATCAAAGGACACGCACAGATACGGCTGTTTCAGATGGAGCGACAAAGACTGCACTACTTACTTCACCCTGTGTTCCAGGCTCGCCTCAGTGGAGTGGATTTACATGTAGTGCCACTGCCCGTCCATGCCCATGTTCATACCCATGCCACCCATCGGACCTGAAATGAAGAGTGAAGACAAGAGCAACAAGATGACTGACCACTCAGAACATGGTAGAACTGTTGGAGATCATGGGTATCTGAAGGATGATATCATCATCAAGCTGAGGTGTCGACAGAACAGGAGCAGCAACTCCTCTTCTGAAGATGGATCCTCCAAACTGTCCAGCAGACCTTGAAGCTCAGCTACCTTTAAGTTCATGGTCCAGGTCGAACCACATGGGGGTTGCCACCAAACCATGTCCTGGGATAACCCCAAAGGCCTCTACAGGAGCCCTCTCAACTCTACATCACATCAAGTGAGTGTTAATAAACACCTCCTCAGCATGACACTGCAATCGTCAAGCTCAAGGACTTCAACCATTCACAAGTCAGCCACATATATATTCCTGAGCAGATGCAGGTCAGAGACATGCTCTCTGAATGATGTTCATAAAGTTTGTGTCTGCTCAAGCAAAAAACATGACCATGTCATTAAACAGTGAAGGTATAAGATGATACTTTTGCATCATCTTGAATTTGCTAACTTTTCCACCAATGGACGAATGCATGAGGAGGACCTTCATCAGGATCCTGTAGGACTTATGATTCTGTTTTATCCGTGGTCTGATTGGTCAGTGGTTTTGATCAGTGGTAGGGCGAGTGTTACGTTTTGATATGATACTCTGAAGTGATCTTGCAACCAGAACCAAACATGCTCATTTACAGACTGTGTGTCAGGTGTGTGCACATTTGGATACCAGTAAGAGCTAGTGCAGGCACAGCCTCCCGGATGAGCAATATTGACCATTAACCATAATTGTTGTTACACTCGTTGCCTACATATTAGTTTCTCTCTACAGTCTCATATTACTCAGGTGTTTTTGTCCTTGTTCATTGAAGATGAACTCGGCCAATGAGCTTGTTTTTGCCTCCAGAGGGATCTTCTGAATATTGTGCTCCTTGTTTAATACTTTACAAACTTTTTTAATGTCCTACACAAATGAACCAAGAACCAACACCAGCATCCATCAAGAGCGTGGATTCTGTAAATACCCCCAGAATACTTTCAATGATAACACTTTGATTACGCATCCAAGGCCAACTCACTCAGCCCTCATAACTACAGTATGATTCAGGTTTGGGGAAGACTGTTGTTCTGGTTAATAATAACACAGATGTTACGTGGTGGTCTGTAAAAGGAGGCAAACTTTGCTTGAAGATGTTACACCCCCAACCAACTGCACCTCCACACTTGGCAGGAAATTTGTCAGGGAGTGTTAATCAAGAATCACCATCTTAATTCTTAATTCTCAGTGGTTTGACAAATGCTCACCTCCAGGTCGGAGACCCATGTGCTGCTGCCCATCAAGAACAAAGCCTCCCATTGGTTGGCCATCTGGACTGTAAGCTGTACCCTGACTTACTGTGAAAGGAGAAACAAGAGTTCTTTAGTTACTCAGCTTCAAACCAAAAATTGCTGCACACAAAGCCATCTCCTCATTCTTTGTTTCTGACATGCCTTTCTCCAAAACTCTGTCTCTTCTTATCCATAACCCAAACAAAGCCATAACCCAATCCATCTCACATTTCATAGTGGGTTTAGTAAGTGACATCATTTGAATTCGCCTGGTCAGTGTACTGAATGGAAGGAAGGATTGATCACACTGAGTGAATGAAGTGCAGCTTTACCTGCTCTGTTGGACTGGTCAATCATGGGTTGGACTATTCGCCTCCTTGCGTTGATAAACCTGGAGAGAAAGATCATGTGAACTCTTAATGGACACTAAAAAAAAATCACTAAATCTTAATCTTAATTCTGACAAAAAGGAAAGAGGAAAAAAAGTTTCACATTAGATTTTTTCCCCCCTAAAATCTGAAGAGTTTGAGGCTTTGTGTCTTTGTTCTGTCCTGTCCCATCCCTTACTGCTCTACTTGTAATTATTTAAAAAGAAGGGGGCCCCATTCATCATCTAAAATATACAGCATTTACAAAAAATGTCAGTTTCATTTGGCAGCTTTTGAAGAACTAGAACCCCGCTGAGTGTCTCCAGGGATTTGACGAATAATCTGGTTTATTCCTATTGACATAATCTGGGGCATTAGGAGAAAGTCACGTATCTTTAAAATATCTATTGATTTGGGTTTAGCCCTTTAGCCTCAGGCTGCGATGAGGCTAACCGCTCTGCCAATGTTTTGTCATTGATACATCCAGCAAACAGACAGTGCAGTGAGTTTGCATGCTTTGATATTTGTATTGGATAGAGCCTCGACTAAAGCCTGTGGTCGTCTTTACCCGCGGATTAGAGGTGGGCGGCTGTGTAATGAGGTCTGTTGGAAACCTGATACACTTAAAAGCAAACTCTTTGGTGGATTTTAGAGGAGGATTAGAGTGACGGAGCAATGTCATCTCAATTAATCCGAACTTGAACCCTGCACACAGCGATCATGCTGCCTGTAAAATGATGACATGCAGAACTCGATCGTCTGAAACTAAATCCAGGATATGTAATTGTGTGATTGGACCTGTCTTGAGCTAAGCTGTCTACAAAGGCGGCTCGTCCTGAACAGGCTTTAATCCTTCATGTCATACATGTAAAATGAGGCTGTGGCGAAGAGGTGGGATATCTCGTCCTTAACCCCTTGAACCCTCTGCTGTTTTTCAGTCCCTTTATTCACAGACATTCAGTTACTGCATGTCTTAGCCAGGCATGCAATATATTGTTGTTTTCAGGATCATGTTGGCATATTTCAAATGTTATCATTTAGCACGACAGTGATATGTTCTAAGACAGTTGAATTTAACACCATGTAGGTTAGTACAAATTATACAACAGTATTTACAGTAATTGGTACACAACCACTGGATAAATTCAAATAATTTTCAAGTGTAACCTTGAGAGTCTGTATGTCAGTGTATATGCAACTACATTTACTCAAATAATATACTTAAGTACGACGCATTTACTTTCTTTTTGTGTCACTATCTGAATACTGTTCTTTTTATTTGACTACATTTATGTGACAGCATTGGTAACTACATACTTACACAGATTGTAAGACAGAACATCTGAAAAGTTTATGAAACATGTTTGCTTCAATAAATTAAACTACTAAACAGTTTATATACAAGTACAGCTGAGATGAGTAGTCAAATTAATGAATTTGTTGATTGACAGAAAATTTGATAATATTCATTGAGTGCATTTTTCATGTAAAACCATTTTCATCCTTCCAGCTTTGCAAATGTGAAGATGTGAAGAACAATTTATACTATTTTAATAGCTTTTGTTTATTTGTAATAATGTTGCTATGAGGAGATTAATTCATATGTACATAATGTTGTTATGTAGGTAGAAACATTTGAGCTGTTGGCTGAATAACATAGGGTTAGGGTTAGCGATAACTGTGAAGGTATCTCTTTGTAATAATTCTAAAAATATTCAGAAATGTCATCATTGCACACACAATCTCAAATCACTTAAGTGATCAATGGAGAAAATAATCAGCAGATTAATCTACAATGGAAATAATCACTAGTTGCAGTCCTGTTGACTTTGGTTTGTCCATTTTATCATACATGTAACTCAAACACTGGCTCCTTTGTGTTTACAGTTTGGAAGCAGAGGGTGGGTGAGGGAGTTATCAGTTGGTTGCACTCTGCAGCTTCACCGCTAGATGCCACTAAATCCTACACACTGGAACTTCAGGTGAAGGATCTGAATACTTCTTCCACCCCTGGTGTACAACAAGCCGAAAATTAAAAATTGAGGCTTTTGTCTCAGCCAAGCGCAAAATTTAACATACACAAAGGACAAGACCCCCCAAATTACCTAGTAAACTAAATAAACAAACTGACACATAGCTGGTTAATTGTTCTCTAAAACTGGTAAAAAAAAAATAAAAATAAAAAAATACTATAATTATTTCCAGAAATCTTCCTGAGAAATTAGGAAATTTTAGAACTGCAAAATGAGTCTTACCAAAAGTTCCGCACAGCTTAAAAAGATAAAATATTTTCAATGTGTCTATAGCTAATAATCAATATTCAAATTAAAGTGGACTGACATCAAACACTTGGACTATTTTCATACAGTAGAAAATGATAAATTGATGAGCAAGAGTTCAGGAGCACATCTTTCATATGTTTTATTTGAATTATTTTTGATGGCATCAAGAGAAACCACTATTGTGAGGGAAGATTAAGCCCGACTAAACCCAGTAACCTCTGTATGACATCTGTGTGTTCTGGTGGAATATGTACCGAGTCAAGTCAAATCTATTAAGAAAACGCATTAAAAACCCAAAGAGACTTATTGTGTGTGCATGTGTGAGGAGCTATCAGTGCAGTGCAGATGGAGATCTGAGTGACTTACCAATTGTTTACTTGAAGGATGGTGAGCCCCGTGTCTTGTGCTAGCTGCTTTTTCTGTTCCTCTGAGGGGTACGGGTGCTGTGAGTGACAAAAAGATAGAAAATTCAATAAATGAAAAGTAATAAATGTCAAGGCCCAAAACAGCATGCATTCATTTTATGGGCCTCTGTGCAAAGAGACACTTCAACCTTAAGTGCACCTCTTGTACTTCATGGCAAACTCAGGAAGTGCAATCATATTCTGTGCCAGTCTCACCCATGCACAGTAATTCCTGGAAGTGAGTGCACAAGTCAACTCTGGAAAAAGAGAGGCTGACCACAGTTTGGCCCCCTGAACACTTCAGGCTAAAAGCGCGTGCCATTGTGTGACAGTATTTGACAGTATTTGACATTGTTTGACAAACGATCGGGTGGGATATAAACAGGCACAATGGTGGCTTTTGTTTGGGGCCCCGATAAGGCGAGGACCCCCGTCACCCCCCCAACCCCTCCCCGCCTTGCTTCAGCCCCCTGTCCTCCAGCCCCGGTCCCTCTGTTGGCTCTGTGTGTGTGTGTGTGTGTGTGAGAGCGACAGTGGGAGGAGGGCGGCAGATGGCAGACAGAGGTGACCCGGGTACTGAGAGCAGGGTTGCGGGCCAGTCCCCATTCTGCTGCTGTCAGGCCAGCAGCCGCCTCCTGTGGTCGTCAGTGAAGTATGAGCTTCCAAGCACTTCATTTTTAAACTGCCTTTCAGGCTAAGTGCGCACACACACACACACATATTTCATTACACTCTCATAAATGCGCATTTATACGCAGACAAGCTGCATGCAAACATTATTACATTACTCTTACTGAGGATTCATAGGTGACAAAGGTTGTGGACCACTAATACACAGTACAAACACTATGTGTATGTGTATATATACATATATATATGTGTGTGTATGTACAGTTGTGCTCATAAGTTTACATACCCCAGCAGAATTTTTGTTTTCTTAGCCTTTTTTCAGAGAATATGAATAACATAAGAACTTTTTTTTCCCACTCATGGCCAGTGGTTGGGTGAAGTCATTTATTGATAAACAACTACCAGCATGAGTGGGAAAAAAAATTGTGTTATCATTCATATTCTCTGAAAAAATGCCAAGAAAGCAAAAATTCCGCCGGGGTATGTACATTTTTGAGCACAACTGTATGTATATATTTCTATTTATGTATAATAGTACAGTATGTATATCTATATATCTCTTTTATGTGACTGTGGCCTATTAGATTCAGCATCACCCTGAGCCATTGACAGTTAGACGTTTATGACCTTAAATGAAAGGCTGACAGTATCCTCAACTATGTTTCCTCTCCCAACAAAGCAACTCACCTAACAGACCTGAGTTCAGTTTAAACAGTAACTGACATTGCCTGTTCAAAATTAGCTGTGATCAGAATTTCACCAAATAGTAAAGTTTGGAATTCCCCAAAAAGCCGGGCGCTGGAGAGCTGTAAAGTAAAGGGGTTTGTCATCCTGTCCTTCAATTTTGTTTTCTTTGAGTCATTTTATCTGAGCGACTTCACACATGGTGTGTTACTGAGGATGCAAGGAGGTGCAATGTTGGGATGAAAAATCGTGACCACTTGCCACCATCATCTTTGCACTGTCAAAAAACAGCACAAAAAATGTAAATTCTGTTATTATTACTTGGATATAAATAATAACATGTACAGGCTCATATACTGGATCAGAAAATCAACATTTACTAGTCATTATAAATCAAGGATATGGTCATTATGTTTTGAGGGTTCAAAATAATGTGTCACTTTTGCATTTGATTTTTAAGCAGATTGATGAACATAATCGGGACATCTGATTAAAGCTCTGCTGATTCTAGTAAAGAAAAAGCTTCCAGCAGAATCTTGAGAAGAAGGAATGAGATTGGGTACTAAACCTGCTTAGGGTTGCACATGGGAACAACAATCAGTGTTAAGAGGAGGGAGCAGAAGTAGATTCTGGGGGAGTTTTACATAATGAAGATGTCATGGACACATAACACTTGATTAAGTCTGTTATCTTAACTGCGAAAACAATAAAATTTTAGTTGACTCTGACCCGACAGTTGTGACCCTCAGTGGATTCCTGGTTTGCAACCCAACCTCAAACTCTTTGAATGAGGATAAACCCTGGGCTGCATGGAAACCAACAGTTACGGCCGGGGCTAATGGGCCCATAATGAATAATATAATGAATCCAAACCTTTCACAGCTGCTTTCTCTATAGCTTCCTCAGAAGGGGATCTTTTAAGGGTCTTCAGAATGGACGACAAAAGCGGGAGGCTACGGCTAGCGGTGGACAGAAACCCACCCGCCCCCCCCCCCCAACCCCACCGCCACCAACGGCCTTCCAAGCGACGGGCCTCACACCGCAGCGACTGACAAAACATAATCCCGCTCCTTTCACACCCTCAACGACTGATGAATGCTTGATCGCTTGCGTGTTGCAATAGGGCCTTTCAGGGGCCAAAGTCCCCTTGCACACTTTTCATGGGCACATCCTGCCACGGCAAACACTTGTGCTTAACAAATTAGGCCTGAAAGGGGATGGGGAACAGAGAGGGGATAATTCAATTATCCTCCGTTTTTATCTGGAAAATCTAAAGGTGGGCTTTGGAAAGGAAGGGATTACTCCGAGTACAGGACCTGTATGGGCCTTTTACAAACTAAACAAGTGAGGGGTTATAACACATCTAAGAGTGGGAGAGGAGGCAGCGGCAGTGGTATCTTTTGGACCTTGGATAAATGGCAAAGCTCTCCTCGTGGGGACTTGCTCACCCCCTCTCACGGTCGGCCTCTGATGTTGATTTCTGTACAAATTGTGGAATGGTATTTCAAAAAAAGGACCTTTGGATGTGAGTAGGTCTTGGCTCCGCTCGCTTACAATGGAACAAAGATGAACTTAGTTTCAAGATGCCTTTGGGAAATCTAGCCCGGGCTCATTCCTGGGCGAAGAGGCATCATTTCAAACAACTGTAGCCTGATGGAGAGGCTGGGGTGAGACAACATTCGTTTCTTGCATTACGTGAAAGGGAGAGGGAGAAAAAGTCTTGTGTTTGTAATCTATAAAAAGCCACAGCTGGATGCGGCTCATGCATGGAGCAGAAACTGAACAGGATCCCCGGGTGAACTCCCCTTACCGTAAGGTGCTGGAAGAGCCACGCTCTCATTATATTTGTGGCCACTTTGGGGAAGATGCCTCGTTTCTTCTGCCTCTTCTTGTCCTGATCGTCCTCGTCTCCCGTGCCCGGTGATGCCAGACTGTTGTCGAGGCCGTCTCCTGCGATCAGAGACAAGAGGAGTCATGTTACGAGAAAAGCTTTAATGTGGCCCCGTCGCCTCCGTCCTCTTCCGAAACGTGCCACAAAAGGGCAGACGAGAGGAAGATTACATTCCTCCGAGACTCTTCCTCTCACCTCTGCTTGACTCCCCGGCCACTGGATAACGAAGCGGAGGTTTGTAGTGTGGGAGCTCAATAAAAAAACCAAGAGCTATTAATTCAATCTGAGCCACGCGTTTGACATGAGGTAATGACTGCAGGAGCCGTGCGCCTGACATGAAATAATGAACGCTCAAACTGCAGCCTGGGCTCAGCGCTACGCACTCTTACTTCTATGTGACCTCCGCTTGAGACAAGACTAATGAGTTCCTTATAAGTACAATGAAGAGAAAACAAAAACAAAAGTCTGGCCCCCGTGAATGAGGTATGAGCCCAGGAACATCGGGCCCCCGTGCCGCTTGAAGACGGAAGCGAGGCGTTCGCTTCGGTTGCTGAGGCAGAATGAGGTGGGTGTTTGGGTGGTTGGGTCACCAAGGCGTGAAGCCGTCACCCTTGCGGTCCCATGTGTTCACTGAGCCCCCCCAGTCCCCCTTCAACGTCCTCACTGACAGCGTCTGTGTCGGATTGTCTGCGTCACGCCGGGGCCCTGGATCCCGCCATTAGCAGCACCTCTCGTTTGATTTCGGCGGGGTGCCGGCGCGGATCGAGGCAGGAGGCTTCCTTTAAGCTGAGATTTCCGCCCCTGCTAGCTAACCCGCTCCATCTCGCCAACACGAGGGGCTTCTCTCCGCTCCTTCGCCCTCTCCGCCATTAATTGTGCATCAGCCGAGATGATTTACTTTTAACAGTGGTGGTTATTTTTCTCGCCCTCAGGGCAGAGAAGCCTTGAAAGCCTGCCTGGAGGGCATGTGAATAATGCATCTGAGAGACTCCTCCCCCGAGGCGGGACAGGAACCCTACTTTTCTTAAGATTTGCCCTAGCATGTCTTTTTGTTTTTAGGGATGCATCAATCAAATACGCCTATATGAGCCATATTCATGCATAAATATTTCAGCTAATGAATATTGACATTAAAAAGGAACTCGTCTTGGGTCGGGGGGCTCTGGGGGTTGTGGGAATCTTGACGGATGGTGTCCAGCTCTCGGAGTCGGGGACAGGGCACAGAGTTCACCCTGCCTCCGTCCTCTACTTTGTACTTTGTTTTGTCCTCCACCTTCTCCTACAGCCTGTCAGTTAAGTTACTTCTCCTGGGCAAGAGGTTCCCTCAGGTGGTGGAGGGGCGGGGGAATCGGGGCGAGGAGGGGCAGGGGGGCTACAGTAATGTACACAAAAATGCTGATAGGTACAGAGTTAGCAACTCTTAAATCAACACATTTGTTTGAGTATGATGAAAAACATTAACAGTCAGTCTCTGCTCATGAGAAGACAAACAAATCAACACATTTTCAGCTCCCCTGCAGAGATCAGCTGAGAGGCTCACAGGATGAAGAGAAGTGCACTCTTAGAAATAAGGGTTCTTCTACCTGGAACCATTTGCTTCTGAAAAACCCTTTTTAACCCTAACACTAACA
>JBCAUF010000039.1:591041-602982 GCA_038406115.1 Haemulon aurolineatum
GCCACAGAGGAGGGATCCCTCTCCCAGGACGGACAGACGTGCAATAGATGTCACATGTACAGAACAAATCAGCAGAAGCATTTTTACAATTATAATGAATGATGTGTAAAAATAAAACTATTACCGGCAGCCAGTAACAGCTGCTGTAAACAATACTCTCACCAAGGTGCTCAAAGAGAGGTATTTCTTTCAAAAGTGCAATGTCCATAGTACTCCTGTCTCTTTGGAGGAAAAAAGTATTGGTGTGATTTTTGAAACTGAACAAGTAAATAAAATAGCATTTCCCAACAAGTCTTTCTTAACTGCTCACAATGTATGCAAAAAAAATCTAACAATGCTGTAAGTGCCATTTACTGTCAACACCTCACTTCACTGCATGATTTATCTCCTATGGCTTAGTTCCAAGTTTTTCTTTAGAAATATTAACTGGTCTACATGTTCTGGGAGTAGCAGACTGCACTAAGCAGTCACTATGTCACCGGCTGTACTGAACATTTGTTCAGAAAGAACACCTGTTGCAGGGATGGACAAGTAGGTTCTGGCCAATTTGGACAGAAGATGGAGATCCACCTCTTTCCGCCACTGTAGCATATTACTGTGCAGACCTAAACAATCCCTACTCGTGTACATGGCAGTTTCCTCCTTAGCTCTTTCTCATGAAGCTTAGCGAAAATTCAGTCAGGAAGACTGTAAGACCGCCCTCTTCTGCTCCTCCTAAGTCACTACGGGGTTTCCTCCATAAGCACCGCCTACTCAATTACACCTTCATCCTATCACAGCATGACACATCTGCTTCCAGCCTGCCTCCATTCAAGCTGTCAAATATAAAAGTGTCCCCTTTCTCTGCTGTCATTCAGCTGTCATTTCAGGGACAGAACTCCAGCAATCCACCTCCACCCCTTCACCACCGCTTCCTGGACCCCAGAGCTTCTCCATCAAGTCCTCCAAGCAGTTGGCTCCACTGATCAGTCACCATGCTCTACCACCACCACCACCAGGTCTAGGCTCAGGGGGGATCCTTCCTCAATGGGATGCTTCACCCGGGTTATGCACTTCCCACCGGGGTCTAAGCACCAAAGCCTATCTACATTGTCAATAAACATTTCTCATTCATTCATCCTCGCTTAACTCTTGAGTCTGTAAGTCTCTCCTGATTGAATTGTACTCGTCTTCTGTGCTCTTGGAGTGGACAAGCCTCCAAACATCAGGTCGAAGGCTGACTTCTTCATGGGAGGCTCTGGGTCATCATCTAGGATGGAGAAAAGAAGAGAAAAGAAAAGAGGAACAATGTTATACAATTTTACAAGAACAATATCATCTCAATTTTCAAAACAACAAACTATTACAGGTTGTGGTCCTACGTTTCAATCAAAACAAACCTCTTTCCTCTTCTTTTTCCTCCTCCTCTCTGTGGGAGCTCTGTTCATCCTCTGGGTTGGTTGCCTGGCTCTCATTCAGCCTGCCATCCTCTTCTGCCTAAGAATAATGAGCAGATATAAGCTTTTAGGTTTCTTTTAACTAAATCAGATATAAACATCAGTTTATTAAGGCAGAATAAATATAGGAGTGAGAATATACATAATGAGCATATATTAATGAGCATGTCATCCCCAGGTATACGGTGTCCCTTGTATGGTCATCATCCAGGAATTCTAGTGCTTTGAAGCAGGAATCGAGCGCTGAGACTTTACAGAGGAAGTCTTAAAAGTATCCTTCATCTCAGAGCTGACTGGCAGATCACTGTCATCGGTGTCAAAATGCTCATGCAGTTTGGCCAGTGTTTGGGGCAATGATGGAGATAGTGGGGGTCTTCTCTTAACTGGGGAACTTGGTGGCTACTTTCAGGGGTGTCAGCAGCTTGATGACCCTGGCATCAGAGTAATGTCCTCTGTGAGGCTGGGTAGGCTCTCTTCTCGATCCCTTCACTTCATCTTCCTTGTTGTCAAAGACACAGCAGCCTGCTGTTCCAACGTATGCTCCATCATTTTCAAGGAACTGTTCCACCTTGTGGAGACATCATGAGCCAGGCTGTGGTGTTTTAGTTTCAACTGGGCTTGTACTTCATGCAGAGCTTCACAAGCCTTGGGGCTTTTGTGAAAAAATTTAACCAGTCTCCTAATTTTTACCAAGAGTGCTGAGACTGTTTCCACCTTGAGAGCTTTTTGAGAGGAGAGATTGAAAGTGTGAGCAATGCATCTTATATGTGGCTCCACTGGTGCACCTTCTCCAGCTAGTCGCATGTTCCTTGCATTATCAGTGATCAAAAGCTGACAGATTTTGTCCAGTGTGTGCCTGCTCTAGTCTGCAGAACCTGGTTTTGCATGTTCGACTCATTGTCAATATGATGTGCTCTGACTCTGATACATGAGTGAGTGGCACAGGACGTTCAGCCATCCACAGTGATAGCAACTCTTTGGGCATTACTCAGGGATTCCACCACCTCTCTTTTCACTTTGTTGTACAGAACAGGAATTTGTGTGTCGGTAAAACTTGGACAAGTTGTTTGAATCCCTCATTCTCTACGACGCTGTAGGGCTGGATATCTTTGCAGATGAAGTAGGCTATGGCATCAGTTATGGCCTGGGAGCAGGTAGAGTTAGCTGCCTGAATTGTGTTTTGTCCAAAGAAACTTGCGATAGACCTATAGTTTGTGTCACGAGTTTTGCTACCACATGGTGTGGCTGGTGCTTCGGTAAAATCCAAAGGAGAGGCGGGGGAGCAGCCACAGAGTATCCATGCTGCCGTGCTGTCTTTTCAGTTGTGTCACCAGGTTTGTTGTGCTACTGACTTAATACTTAATAGCCGCACAGCATTTTTTGCAAATCACGTACAGTTTACCTTCTTGTTTAAATATGACAAAATATTGTCAAATATTGCCATTGCTTTTGACTTGTGTATACTTTTGGGTGCACTGAATATCTCCTCGCCGTTCTCGTTTCCCTCCATGTTTCTTGTGCACTCGCGGCTTCCGTCCGTGCCCAGGGAAGCAATGGTGCATTCAGGTTGCCTTGGAAACACGATAGGGAAGGGAATAGATAGAACACGAAATAATCGATTTAACCATGGAATGTACCAATGTAGACAGGTTAGAAGAGATGCACTGCAAAGTCACCCGGAAATTATATCCGATGCACACTGAATCTACCGATGTAGATGCATCGCAAATGTTTGTATTGGACCACCGTTCTCGCCATCCCTACATTGCAGTGAATGGAGGTCTCTCTCCAGGCACTCCTCCCTTGGCGCGTCATTTTATGTGACTTAGCCAGTCATAGATTAGCATGAAAAAAGGACAGAGGCCCCTTTGTCCTCCTCCAGCCCTCATCTTCCTGCTCCATGCTCTTCACACAGACTGCTTGTTCTCCTCCGCCTGCAGGTGTCGCTGTTTTAAGTGAAACCATTTTAAGTGAAGCACCTGGAACATGTTAGTCTGCCTTCGAGTGTCTACTCAGCCTCTGATAGACTGACCATCAAGCCATTGAAGTACGTCTTTGTCGCGGTACCTCTTTGGTTCACCCTGGAGACGGACCGCAAGGTGTTTCAGCAGATGGAAGGGATGAACGATACCAATGGAAGGATCTCACAACTGTGTCCTCGTCTTTCAATATTGTTGCTTTTGTCAAAATGTACAGAAAACAACATAAGTTAAAATGTGTGGTGCATACTGTTTTTTGTACTGCTGAGAACAGCAGTTTATGATTTTTAGAGCAACTTGCACAGCTACCCTTGGGTGACATCAAGTGGTTAACAGAACAGCAACACTCTGGTTAGCTGCAGTGCGCTTCTGTAGAACAAATGCTCCCAACAATCGCAGTACACATAAAAGTGATTGCAACAAAAGAGATTTTTATTATAATAGAGGATATAAAATAAATATACATGACTTTTTCTCATTTAACAGTCATTTGTACAGTGAATTTTGAACAAATTTGCGAAAAGCAGCTTAATAAATGTTTTCTTTTGATTCTCCTGCACTGAGCTATTGCTGCCTTATTTGTAAATGCTATGAACAGACAATACATTGAGGCTGTATGTATATTTCAAACCTACACACACACACACACACGGTAATACAGAGAGGATGTAGAGGAATGGACAGACACCTAAACCTGCAAAGCATTCTGCTGATGCAGCTCACTAAGAGGTTTGGTGAGCTGATTACATGTACATCCATTAAAAATCTGAATTACACATGATTTAGTTTTCTGTAACATTAAATATCTTCCACAGTATAGAGCTATTTATTAAAACATGATGGGATAGAGATTTACTATAACCATTTTGGTGCTTAACAAGGCTTGTTACATAAATGGCATGACGGGCAATGAAGGCATTGCAGAGACTGACTTGCAGATGGAGTGTGTCTGTACAAACTCATGGGAAACAGTGCTCATGTTCTCCATTGGAAAAAGACAGGCACATGCAATACTATCAAAAAGGAGGACATGTGAGCGGAGGAAGGAGTGTACTAATGTGTGTCTAATGTATCCGTATCTACACACACAGAGGAGCATCATCTGATGTGTAACTTTTATAGCACTGCCAGAACTTTAGTGTCTGAAGCAAGACATTAAAAAACATTAAATACTTTTTTTAAAAATTTACCACTAAATATCTGAGCAACAACAGTGCATTAAAAGACAATTATTGTATGAATATCTCAGTGAGAAACTTTTAAAATGTGTTTTTATATACAGCATTTCAAAGCATACTTATTACTGTGCTTCAGTCATATGTGGGGACTATATTAGAGGAGAAAATGAGAGTGAATCCTCAGGATTGTTTGCAGTCTGTAGAGATGAGACACAATCAACTGAATAAAATATGTATATTTAGCTGCTAACTTCCACATTGTGTAATAACAATATGCTACACAGTAATGAGGAAAAAAGAGGACATAGACCGCAAGAGCTAACAGAGGAGGCATGAAAATATTAACACAAAATTATATATATATAAAAAAATCCTGAACAAATTCCCATGACATCTGTAGAAGATGAAAGTACTACAAAAAGGCACCATCCACACAAATAAAAACGTGGATTATTATCATTCCTGTCCAGTGAAGCTGTGGAATATCTGCTTGACAAAGTTCAAATCAACCACGAGAAGCCGGTGAGTGATCACCTTCATTCTACTATACATTGAGGTGGCATTAGCACATTCAGCAACTAGACATGATTTCATGTGAGCATATAGAGGAAATATAGTTTAGTGATGCCTGCTTTGTCTGACAAAGGTCCCTCTCTATAGCTGCTATATTTAAGGCAGAGGAAAGTTCAAAAATTTATATTATTCAAATATGTATGGAAATAATAAATATGATTGAATGATTAAATATGATCTATCTATCTATCTATCTATCTATCTATCTATCTGTATGTATATTTACATATATATGTATGCTGTGAAGAAGTGAGCGCTGTCTTTATACCCAATATTACACAAGGAATAAACACACATCAACCACCATATTATAATCAAAGCTGTCAACTGGACAACCTAAGCAACCTAGGTGAAAGCGTTCATCTGCGATTATTTTGCATAGGAGTTATTTGACAGTAATTTGTCTCCCACTGGGGCCTAATGCTCCATAATACTCGTTTGTGTGGAGGGAGAAATTTACAACAAAATGTATCCTCAATGCTACTCTCATCAACTTAAAATATATTGATCAAAGGGAGGAGGAGAAAACCTTTGAATAGCTGCTGTTTTCATCCCCATCAAATTTAACTGAACAGACTGTTTCTCCCTGGATCTCCTGCCAGACTGTTAGAACACAAGAGAAGACTAGATAAACCAAAAAAAGCAACAGGCACTATGAAAAGATCATTTATAAAATGATTCACAAATACATTTTACCTGAAGTTTGTCTTTAAGACTGCGCTAATCAATATCTTTTTAATAACTGATACTGACTATGTGTGACATACCCACAGCAAAGTATAATCCAACTGCAAAGCCTCTCAGATCTAATGGGTGTTTTAGCCTCTTTTAGTGCTTTGTTTTGGTTTTCAACCCCACACACTTTGCTCGTAATGACCTTGTTTAAATATGCAGGTGGCTGTTTTCAGTGAAAAAACACACTGTCCGGCACTAAATGGCAGACGGACTAAGTTAGCAACTAGCTACTGTGCACAATGAAATATCTATCAGTTAAAAGGTCCTGTTCAAGTAGGCACAAACACGACGCCAAGTTAAGTCTACTGTTGCTCTGTCTAATAATTGTAAATATTATTGTTTGCTATGCTAATACATTATCCATATCAACTTTACAGAGAGCTGAAGCGAAACCAGAACTGTCAATTTCTTTTTCTTAACTAGACAATGCTTCCATAAAATTTGTGCACACTCTATTTTTCATGTCTTTCTGTCTAACAGCCAGTAATCGTGTATGGATATGTGTGTTGTTGTGAACTTTTTGCAAGAAAACTTTCTTTAAAGATTTTTGTTATCATAATGACTAAAGATCCAGCTCTGCAACATACTGTCACGCACAAAAATATGTTGTTCAAGCCTATTTAAGTCAGATTCAATGTCTTTTAAATCTTACTATATAATGCTGTAGTGGTAATATTTATATTGTTAGTAGCTTCTTAAAGCTCCAGTTGTTTTTTTTTGTTATATTTGCTAAAATTGTCCCTATGCCCACACAGCAGTACATTTAGTGAAAAAAACTAAACAACAACAACAACAACAACAAAAAAAAGGCTCCATTGGTCCAACCTACTGCAATTTACAAGAATCCTCCCGACCGAGACAAAACAACCAGCAACCTGTCAATCATTGCTCACACACACCCCCTCCCTCCGCTCATGCTCCCGGCTGCCGCTTAGTCAAAAAGCTCTGTGAGCAGCGTCAGGAGGCAAATGAAAGCTGTGGCGGAGCAACGGGGAGGAGGGGCTTTGAGGCAGGGCATGAGTGCAGCGGAGAGGGAGGGGGAGTGACGTGAACTCATCAGTCAGTCAGTCGTCTTCAACCGCTTATCCTGCACTGGGGTCACGGGTGTGCTGGAGCCTATCCCAGCTGACTTTGGGCGAGAGGTGGGGTACACCCAGGTCGCCAGCCTATCACAGAGCTAACATATACAGACAGATGTATGGTATGGGCAATTTAGAGTCGCCAATCAACGAAGCCTGCATGTCTTTGGTATGTGGGAGGAACTTAGAACTTGGTAGGACCTATGTGGGAAGAACTTATGTTGGTTCAAATTTTCAAGCTATGTCTGCTCTCTTCTTGATCTTACCAACTGGAGCTTTAAAGAAACTAAACTAGTGGCACTGAAATGTTAAAAAATCTTATTTTATCAATTTGTGCAATTAAACTTTCTAAAAAATATATATAAAGATGAGACTTTTTAAAATATTTTCTTTTGGAATTAAAGTACTGCAACTTTCCAGATTAAAGTTTTTGCAATTGCTTTAAATCCTTCCAAGAGCATGTTCGTTTTTGCTTTAAAAATGTGAAATTGAAAATGAAAATTTTTGTGATCCCAAACCTGTGACACTGACTGTTATTCACTTGGCTATAAGTACACAAGAGCCAATATGGAAAAGTAGGGCACACTGAGGATTCTCTCTATGAGAACTGAGACACATAAATGCATGAACCAAAAGCCTTCAAGAGATGCTTTTGAGTAATAATAATCGGTATTGTGTTGTAGGTGGCTATTTTCAGCATTAGTGAAACATGACAAGAATTCTCGACAAAATAAGGTAACACTTTGTATGGATAGTCTGCCCACAGGGGTATTTGTAACATTTCAACATTTTACAATGAGTGACTAATGTTTACAGATGTATAAACAAATATTCAGCAAACAAATCGTAAATGATTTCATTAATCTAACCCTAACTCTTATAGTTGTTGAACATTAGTTGAGCATTATCAACAAGACAAAGCCAAACAGTGAAATTGTTGAATCTCAGCTATTTTGGGACTAAATGCTACAAATACTCTGTAAACTCTCTGTGGGTGGACTATACACATGCACACATGTCTTAAACACATGTTCTGGGAAAAGCTGTTGCAGCAACAGATCTACTTGTATAATTGCCGTTCCACAATGGACAGAGGCCCAGTTCTCTTTCCAGCCACAAGGTATCAGTGTTTCATGGTCACAGTGCAGCTCACACATCTGCAAACTACAGCTCCCAAATGCTCTTGTGTGGAGCATCCATACTTACAGTCACTGGGAACATTCTTTAATGTTCATTAATCTGGCTAAAGGCATGGTCACAGTTTTTATGATCAAGTAAAACAAATTAAACAAATATGTTAGTGCAGTAAGAGTATTTCAGCTGAACCTGTCAGCTGACTGTGGTTTGATAAAAGAAAGTATATGGTAAGTTGCTGCACTAGAAATATGAAACACAACACTTGATTTTAAAAATACTTGTGACAAATGGATTTGCATTGAAAACAGGCTGGGATATTCTTAGTGCTGGCGTACCTGTCCGTTACTGACCTACCTACTTGTCTGCACTCTGATTGCGCTCTCACTGCCACATGGGACAGTCAACAATGTCTTTAGGTGTTTTAGGGGTGTAGTTTTGATGATAGGGCTGACATGAGGAAATGTGCGGTGCATGGAATTGTAGCCTTCTCTTGCTGGCTTTTCCGGCATTACCAATCCTAGCTTACAAAGGAAAAAAAACATTTCGGGAAATGATTTATAACTCATAACACGTTTTTTCTCAGAGGAGACCTTTCTCATGATAATGAACATGAAGCAAGTGCCAACAGCTGGCTTGCTTAGCAAAAAGACTGGTAAAAACTGGTGGAAACAGCTATTCTGGAAATAGAGCCCTGTTTCTTCCCCTCTTCCAGTTTTAGTACTTAATAACAGTTAACAACAGTAAACCAGCTATAAGCATAAAAACATGACAGTGAAATAGTGAATGAGAAATGTTAAGCTCTTACTTAAATTGCAGTACTTGAGTAACTGGACTTAATTATTTCACCACTAATCATCTTCTTGAAGGGTTTTGATTGAGCCATTAAAAAATCTGAACCAAACAAATATATAGAATAGACTGAATACAATGTATAAAATGATAGAAAAGAAGCATTGAAAATTTACACTGCACATTTACATTAATACTTAGGTTCATTATTGTTGCTCCTGCCTCCTTGGTACGTATTAAAGAACGCACCTGTCGTGTTTGAATGTGTCTACTCAGTGCTCAGCCAGAAGATCGTTCTGTTCTGTTTTGCTCCAACAACTAAACTTATCCCATGTTTGTTCCAGCTCTTTGCAGACTGGTTTAGCGGTCAGTGCAGTTCTTGTAAGTCAAAGGATAAACAACATGCATAAAAACCAGACTATACACATGCACACACACACACACACACACACACACACACACACACACACACACACACACACACACTTGCAGGGAAAACAATGGAAACCCTAAAACCCTTAAAAACAGTCTGACTTCTGGCATTAACAGTCTCCAATAACTGGGGGGGCGTACTGTTAGCTGCCCTATACATTTATGCACACACTGGTGTTTAAAAACCTTTTAAGTTTTTCTTGAGGGTCCACGATAACATGTGTATCAAAGTAAAGTGTCACCAAGCAGTTCCTGGAAGAGGAAATGCTCCAGAACTGCTGGTCATGAACAAGAGGCGTCCTGAAAATGCTGTCATCAGAGGAAGCAAAGCTTGGCTGTCAAATGTTTCTGATCTCTAAAAGTAAGGGAGTGATTCAGAATATAGATAACTGTAAAAACACAACATTTCTTCATTTCCAAATCCAAATATAGATAAAGAGAGGTCTAAATATAGAAACCTTATAATAAGAAGATTAAGTAAAATTGCGCATTTAATATTTCCCTGCAACTGCATCAGCCAAATTGCTGACTTCTTTTCTGTGTAGAAACATATGACTCTGCCTTTTTTTTTGAAGGATAGCTTAAACCTCTTTTGCTTTCATTTAATTATCCAAGGTAACATTAGACTAAAGATGACAGTAAAGGGCTTTTCCTCCTATGTTTAATTTCATCTGGTCACTCCCATAAGGACAATATTTACAATGACATCAACTATCAAGGTAAACTTGAAAACTCAAGCACATAAGTGAGAGAAAAAAACCTAATAGAAAAAACTGCTATATAATGTACATTTATGAACACAGCTGCAATTCTTCTTGGTGAAGAACATTGTGTCTGTAAGTGCCATGGTTCGGAGTCTGTGAATGTGATACCTTCACATCTGAATTACAACATTTTTAGTAGTTCACCAGCCGAGTAGGCAGACTTGTTGTTTTTTGGTTCTTATGTTTGTTTCCTTTCATGTTCCAGGGCCGTTGAAGGCTGTCCATGAAGAGGTCAAAGGTGAAGGGGGGTTGAAAAGAAGGTGGAGTCGAGGATATGCAGTGACGTCTGGTTAAAGGAGGAGGAGCTCACTCCTCTGCTGGTTCAAGGTTGACTGGAAACCTCAGTAACGATGTGTCTGGTGGGAATACTGGGAACTCTGCTGGGATGACGACGAGTATCCCATGGTGCTTTGGGGCTGGGTGGAACCTTGGACGTTGCTTTGGTAACCAAGGCGTGGGCCGGAGTGCTGACAGAAAGACAAAAACACAATAGTGAGTCTATTATAGGCTTCATCTATCTTTCTATCTCTGAACCCCTGGAGCACACAGGTTTGTGTCCGATGGTGAAAATTTCAGAAAGTAATTTCTCCTGTTGGTCACTAGAAAGACAGTAGTGTAACTCATGTAACTCTTCACTTGTGTTTTATGTACAAATGAAACAAATGAGAACCAAATGCTGCAAGGCATATTGTGGACAGACTCAGGCTACCTGTTTCACCCTGCTTACAGTCTTTATAAACGTACGTGCACTCCAGTTGCATTGGTACATTCACGTAAAAGCCTTTTGCTGGGTCGCTCCATTATGGAGAACAGCAAAAGGTAAATATAAGGCACACATATAAAAACAGAACATAATATCAATAAAGGATATGAGGTCACTGTATGCATATATATTAAACAAATGTAGTTCAGAGTTTCATAGTATAAAAAAAACTGCTGCTGGGTTATGGCATGATACAAGGACTGAGGAGGGCAATGTGTAACTAAAAGTAATGTAATTATGAAAGCAATAACTAGTAACAGAAAATGTGCCATACGCCACCACATTGTTAACACTTTTTCATACTCCCTCTCACACTGACACAGGGCTCTGCAAGCAAGATGCACTTCCATGCTACAAACTTATAGCAGGATTTTGATGGCTTTTCTAGGGTGGCCCAGTGAAGTTCATGCGGATCCTCATGATGAGGAAGAGAAATAAGAAAACCACAGAAGGAAAGCTGAATGACTTGTGGTTCTTTAGATGTATTGGTTGTCATTCTGGCAAGGGGTGAAGTTTGACCATGCTCCTTGCATTTGATATTTGCACTTTTCTCAGGTTAAAATATTTTAAAAAGTAGAAGAAAGTAGTAAAAAGAGGGGGGAAACTGTATATCCAGTCTCACACCTAGTCAATCACCAAGAGTCATAAATTCAGTTTTCTGCAACACTGAGGAATGTTTTGCACCTATTTGGTGACCATTTTGAAAAATAGCTGCAATGGCCTCAAAGGCCAAATTTGCAGTGCTCCGATATCTATGTATTTATAATATATAGAGCAACATCTGTGCCAAATGTGTTGCTTAAATGCCACAATTGTTCTGAATATCTCATCCTAGCTGCCCTACTAAATAGACAGTAGAAAGCAAGATACAATGTATAAAAAGCAATACATATAAAAGCAGAATAAACTAGAGAATGATCCAGCTATAATCCACAGCTGTGTATACAACTCAGAGAGCTCTAGTTTGCCAGAGCTGCAGCCGGCATGTCCAGAGTCTGGCAGACTTTCCGCCTCGCACGCGGTCAACTTAGACCGAGCTGCGCGGAGGTGGGTGTGGCGGCGCAGTAGGGGGAGGC
>JBCAUF010000039.1:607421-620643 GCA_038406115.1 Haemulon aurolineatum
GCTGAAAGTCTGCCGTTAAAGCACATCTTGTTTGTTTCATTTCAAATCTATTGTGGTGGTGTATAGAGCCAAAAAAAGGAGAATTCATCTACAATACATTGACTGGGGGGGGGGTCGGGTGTGGGTTGCGGCCGAGTTGCTGGGGAGGGGGAGGCGCAATCACCCACTCGTTCACGCTCAATGCGTGAGACTTGAGAGCCCTGCCAGTACTATTCCCATGTGAGTTCAGTTGCTTTGTTTACATCCGTTTTCACTGGGGTGACGTCGCTGTGGGTGCAGCCGCAGCACAGCTGACAATCAGCTGAGTTTGTTTACACAGAGTTAGCTGCTGCTAGTTTTGTGCAGCATGGCATAATATTTATCAGATTTTGCAGATGTGGACGACAACTTTGACTATGACGGACGCCCTTACCGTTTTAACCCAAAATCTGATAAATATTCTCCCATGTTGCGCAAAACTAGCAGCAGCAAACTCCATGTAAACAAACACAGCTGATTGTCAGCTGTACTGGCAGTGACATGCTGCGTTCGATTGCACTCAGACATTCCGACTTCCGAGGTAAATGCGTTTCATTGCTTAACCTCGGAAAATGTGGCTGGCCACAGTAAGGTGATGGTTGTTTGGATGTCTTTCAAGCATCAAAAAGCACTGCTGGGGAAGTTTATTAGCTACCTAAGGGAGAGGAGTTGGATCTTTCTGAGTTCCGAGTGCAACTGAACGCAGCATGCACCCAGAAGAAAACAATGAGCGCTAGATGCCCTCGGATGTACACAACACTGCAACGCTGAACTCAAAGTGGAATAGTACTGGCGATTCATTTTCGTAGCAAATGTCTCATTTAGAGCCTGTATTGTGGATGCCCCAATCTCTTGCATGTGGATCTAAATTCAAATTTTTAATTCAAATTCAAATCTTATTTATTTACATGGCACATTTCATACTAAAAGCAACACAAAGTGGCTAGAGGCTAAAAGCAATAATGACAAAACGAGCAAAAAACAAAAAACAAAACCCAACCCTCCCACTCCCATAAATACCCAGAGAGACACAGAGACATATACACGCACACACGCACTCGCACACACACACGCTCAGACCCACTGCACACACTGGAGAGGGACATGGCCAGGCACCGAGACCTACAGCGGGGAAAGAGGCACCCTTGGGGGGGCGACCACACTGAGAGGGCGCCCGGCCCATGACTACAGGGAGCGCCGCCACAGGGATAGCCCCAAGGTGCAGAGCCCTCCAGCCGCCCGGGCCAGAGCGGTCCACAGGACAGCACCCCCGTCAGTAGGCCAAAAGCAGCTCCCAGTGTGGTAGGCCCCCATGAGGAAACACTGGAGCTAAAAACTGGGAGACTAAAACAGTGAAATTAGATAAGAAGGTATAAAATAGAAACAAAATAGATAAAATGCTTTTCAGCTCATGAAATTAAAAGATGTAGTTAAAATGTCTAACTAAAACATGTGGTTAAAACATTCAACTAGAGCATGTAGTTAAAACATATAACTAAAATAGTATGGAATAAAAGTTGATTATGATAAAACGTTTGATTAAAAGGAATAAGGAAATCAATGTAATCAATTAAAAGCTTGATTGGAAAGATGGGTCTTGAGCCTCTTTTTAAAAAGATCTAAAAGTGTCCGGAGGACTCCAAGTTACATCAAACCGTTATGGGTAAGTAGATCTACGTACCCCATGCTGGAAATAAGGTCCAGGTTGAAAAAAATGAAACTTCTCCTTTACGAGCACTAGGGGTTTCCACCTCAGTCTGAATGGTATAGAAAAATTGGTTGACATGATTTCTATCATCTCACCCAACCCTAGATGTTGCCCAGTAAGAAAAATATAGAGTATCAGCAGCCAACCACTCCCTTTTGTGGTATAAACCTGTGTAAAACCCCACTAACCTGGTACTCTGACTGTAGCACCCCAGTGCCTGAGGAGGTCCCAGAGGGCCCGATCCGAGGTTTCTTGTTTGGGGGGCCCTGGTCCTGGCCATGCTGTAAACCCCCACCACCGGTGCCCCCTGTGGCTCCAGTGCCGTTGGTTTGGGCTGAGCTCTGCTGGGAGAGGGCCTGCTGGGCTGCTGTCTGCTGCTGGTTCTGGGCCTGAGTTTGGCCTGTTGTCTGCTGGTGCTGCTGGGTCTGGTTCTGCAGACAGACACACACGGCAACCAATAAAACCTCAGCAGAAGTGATGTGGATGTAAGGTGCTGAGGAAAGGTAATCTCGTTAGTAAATCAAATAGTGTGAAATTGTTTGGTTGTCATTTAGTCCTGCCCCATCTGTAGGCTATTTTTTCTGCTACCCCACTGAGGTTTATCGTAGGCAACTAGACTTGCATGATGTCAGTTAGAACTGAAGAAACTTCTTGGATGAGAGGTGAAACATCTTCAACAACTCAAGCAAACCTTGTTGCCTACAATAAACCTCTGCAGATCATTACTTCAAGGAAACATCAAAACACAAAGTGAACATGAATAATGGCTGAAGACAGAAACACTTAGTAACTCAGTTCAAAATGAGCACTTACAATAATGATGACTCAAATTATCTGTTCATGTGTGTATTCTGTGACAGTCATATACCATCTATACGCAAATGTTTTCTGATTGTCCAGCTGTAGTGGTTACACTGCAGACTTTGCTGCAAAGTTGTGCATTTAGCTCTCAAGCTTTTCATGTGGCTAAACCATGGGAAGACAGTACGCTCCTACTATGACTGGATCCATTTTATGTGCCTTAACTTCTTGATGTCACTTGCAATGGAGTCATGACAAGTTAACTACTTACGTATAGGAGGGTTACTTAATCAAAATGTACTATTTACTATTGTAATTTTCTCTCTGGGTACTCTGGCTTCCTCCCACATACCAAAGACATGCGGGTTAGGTCAATTGGCGACTCTAAATTGCCCTGTGATAGGCTGGTGACCTGTCCAGGGTGTACCCTGCCTGTTGTCCTAAGTTGGCTGGGATAGGCTCCAGCACATCTGCGACCCCAGTGCAGGATAAGCAGTTGAAGATGACTGACTGACTGACTGACTGTTGTAATTTTATGGTTCAAAAACTGTCAAAAAGTCTACAGTCTAGTGGTGGGCTGGAAAGTATTTCATCAACAAGTGTGATTACACTGAATATCAACAAACATGCTCATTGAGGTGGCTTCTGAATGGTACAAAATATTAAAAGGAATAACTGTAGACCAGGGGTCCTCAAACTTTTTCCTGTGAGGGCCACTTAACTTTTGCCTTCTCTGATGGGGGCCGGGGTCAGTTTGCAACAGAAATCGCAGGGGTGCCTAAACATTTATTGTTTTCCACAAAGCCACACATAACCAAATATTAATAAACCTTTCCGGGATCTTCAAAGAAAAAAAGTCAGGAAATAAATAATAACGCTATTAATGAAATAAATAACACTATTTATGAAATAAATAAAAGTTTATATATAAATATTATTTATAAATATGTTATACCCTCCATTCTGAATCAATTTTTCTTTTACCTAACCTTTTCGCCATTATCCGTTCCGTCCGCGTGGCCAGACTGAAAAAAAATCAAAATGCGTCTCTGGTATTGTTCAGGGGGAACAGGCCAAATGTGGAGGCGGGCCGCATACAGCCCACGGGCCTTAGTTTGGGGACCACTGCTGTAGACTGTAGACAAATTTGCGCAAACTTAAATTCCTCCTATTGCTCAGTTGAATTGAAGATGATCTATGTAGGAGGATGAGTTTGCTAATTACTCTCACTGGCAGAATGAACTGTGTGAAAATAAATATAACACCGAGGTTACAGTATCTTAATTAGTCGTCAACCATTCCACTACCTCAACAACAACTCTCAACAATCATGTTTGACAGTTTATAAAGATGTGTATAATGCCCCGGGTATCTAAGGAGAAATTAACATGACACTATAGATAGATTATAGATTAAGGGGCCTCTGATTAAGAAGTATTATTTGGTTTCTCAAATGCTATTTATTTCATTCTTTTTTGTGGGTGACAGTCTCCCCCCCCTTGGACAGACATTGGATTTCATTCCCTGAAAGAAAGGTATTCAGTGACTTTATTACGAAATGAAACTCCAGAACTATATCCAACAAGGCAGCTTTTTGAAAGTAAAATATAAGATAATAAAATATAGTGTGAGACTGTGTTTACTTATGCAGAGGAAATGCTTCATGGAGGAAATGTTCCTCATCCTATAGAAATCACATGAATCCAAACTTTAAGTGTTGGAAAGGTGCTTCAGATGTGGTTAATTTTGTTGCAATGGTATTGATATGATGGCACAAACCAAATCTGAAGTTGATCCAATAAAATCTCTAGGAGTTTGTCAAAGTACAACGACTGTCTGTTCTTCCTTTTTGTATCTATTGTGTGATATTTTGAAGTGCTGTTTGTGTCTATGAATTTTGTGCAGAGTGTTTTGTGCTGCATGTTCCTCCTTAAAATGAATGTTTGAGGTGATTGTGTTTGTATGGATTCTAATGGTTGTTTTGCAAAATAAATATCTACGTTGGCTTTGTTTAAAAAAAAATTGAAAAAAACATTCTTAAGTTAAGACTTGTAACACTTCTGGATTTGTACTTCTTATTTTTCATGTAATTTATTTTTCTTTTTTCTTTCTTTTTTTCATTAATTCAGTATCTTTCATTTTTCCATGCTAATTTGTTTTTTTTCTTTTTAATTGTTTATGTTATGAATTTCTGCATTATTTTCTTACATTGAAGACTACCTGTTGCTTTTTTTTGTTTGTTTTTATACAAAGGGGAAGTATTTTCATAAGCCTTTTTGGCTTACACCTCTCCTGCACAATGTTTAATTTCATTATTTTTTATTGTTCATGTAGGTTATATTATAAGTGCAAATAAACTAAACTAAACAAAACTAAGCAATCAGCTGACTTATCCACCCCTCTGCTGTCTAATATGCAGCTTTTTTTTGCTTGGAGCTGAGTGTGCGGTTTTCTCGCTTTTTCAAGATTCCTGCTCCATCACCAGCACCTCAACAAGGCAATTTGTGGTGTGCGCTACTCTTCTCCTACAAAGTACAACGACTGGAAAAGCCTTAAAATTGCACACTCAATTCAAAATGGCTCACTTCCTGTTGAGTGTAGAGTATAGGCTCATCATAGGCTCATCCATAGACACAGGTAGACACTGCATGACGTGCTGGGACCTGATCCAGCATCGCCGCCATATTGGTTCTGTCTCTTCACTCACCAGAGTCAACAGGAGTCAACGGAGAACGAGCAACTATCCCAGTATTTTGTGCAGTTTACAGTTGTTATTTCACAAAGTAAGGCTGCACCACATTGCAAAATTACCTACCCTCGAGTTACAGAATGCCAGCATTTATTTCAAATTTTAATGTGTGACAGCGTCCTGTATCATAACTAAATCTCTGCCGTTTTTAACAAACCAAATCGTGTGAAAATCAGGTAAAAAACGTTTCTGCTTCTGATTATTGTAGTGGGATATATCTTCTTCATTAGGAACAAATGCACTGGGGGCGCATTGGGGACCAGTTTAAGATGGCGGCCACTGATACATCAGGTCCAATGGGCAGCATCAGTCTATGCGGCATCTACCTATGTCTATAGGCTCATTTCAATTCACTAATTTCTCCCTCCTGGATTCCTCTCCTTGATTCTTCTGCTCTTGCGCGTGTGTCATTCCAGCACGGTGACTAACTTAACTAAATGTGTTCTATTTTTAATCGTTTGTCATGTTTATATCACGTGTTTTAAAGGCATCTGCGTATTGTGTACATAACAGAGCACAATATGAATTCAAATTGTAATTTTCAATAG
Organism: Haemulon aurolineatum; assembly: GCA_038406115.1. Taxonomy (NCBI): domain Eukaryota; kingdom Metazoa; phylum Chordata; class Actinopteri; order Lutjaniformes; family Haemulidae; genus Haemulon; species Haemulon aurolineatum. The sequence goes on from JBCAUF010000039.1 coordinate 613,246, forward strand.
TAACAAGCATTATTTATGTGCGCTCTTAAATTTACACACACACTACGTGTATCTATGAAAACATTGGAGCTACTAAAATATTGATGAATGCGGAGATGCACGTACAGCTCTGTCTGCGAACAGTTTACATATAAATTCGTTCTGCTCACGTTTCATGAATGACGCCCAAAGACACTAGGGGCTCTAGTTTCGTAGACCAGGTGCACCAACGGGGGATGTCCAGCGCCACGCCAAGAAACTAGAGCCCTAGATGTATTTGTGCAGCTATTGTGGAAGTAATAAAATAAAATGGTCAGTTGACAAAATGCTTTTCATGTTGTGATTTCAGCAGAACTGGATAATTACCTTTTCTGTTTTCTCCTCTGGCTCATCCTCATTTAGGAACTCTCGTTTTGGGTAAGGAATCTGACAACCAGCAAACACACTAGAGGCAACCACAAAGAATCCGTAAATGTTTCTGCATTAGCACACTCAACCATTCTTGATTCCATTAAAACAGGGGTCGGCAACCGGCAGCTCCAGAGCTGCATGTGGCTCTTTCATCCTCCCTGTGGCTTTGAAAAAAAAAAAAGATTATCTAATTTCAATTTCTTTTATTTTAGTTTGTTCGTTTATTAAATGTAATTCTAAATTTGAAAATTATGGTGATCATGTAACATTAAAATACATTTTAAATCAAATTTTTTGTCACTCAAAATATGCGTCACAAGCACCGATGTGCCACACCTGCTGGCACCCATTGCTGTACCAGCACGCGTAGCAGACAGCATTTTTGTTTGCTGCAGGTGGATAATTTAAGTTTGGCTTTATATTTCATGAATACGAGGTGGACTCAAATTTTATTTAAAGTAACCTACAACCCAACGTCTATTTTCTGAGTTGAAAATTTAAAATAAAATTTAGTTTTTTCTGTAGCAGTTCATTGATTTCATAAATGCAGCTCACAATAGTTTTTTATATGCAGCATAAACGTAAAAAAATTAGATATGCAGTGTTATCCTCATTTTAGATGTCAAAGGGTTTTGTGGCTCCCAGTGTTTTCTTTTCTGTTGAAAACGGGTCCAAATAGCTCTTTGAATGTTTGAAGTTGCCGACCCCTGCACTCCAACAAGCATAACACAGTCCCTCCCCAAAAACACAGGACAAAAAACAGGAGAGATAGCACAAGTGTCATTGCCAGTTTCCAACTTATGCATTCTCACACCCAGGCCCACATTGTGTAAGTCACTGCACCCATACGCATTTGCATCTTACAGTGTGTGGTCAGGTGCATTATTGGCACAGTGCCATCTTAAACTAGCAGAAACCAACTGCGCCATTGACCAACAAAAACCATGTTGTTTCATGGTGAAACATCAAAGTTTGCTACACCACCACAAACATGTGGTTCAAGCTTTGAACATTTTCTTTTATGATTTTATCTTATTCCATCTTATTTTTTAATTTTATTTTGTACTGTGATTTGCTTACACCTAAAGGAGTAAATTATAGTGGGCCTGTTTTTCTTTAGCTGAATCAAGGCAAAGGAAAGCCTCTGACAAACGTTTACTAAGGGTCCTGACACACCAAACCAACGGTCAGACATCTGTCTGTCTATAAGCATATAAGGCGGAGCAGCTCACATGTTGGCCTTTGTCAGCCGACTGTTGGTGAGCAAGGTCACTGTGATTGGCTATTTGGGGATTTCCTCAACTGTAGTCTGTGTAGTGTGTTTGTGTGAAACATTTTGGCCAGGATTGGGTGATGGAAGGCTACGAAACCGTTGGTTTTTGTTTGCTGACAGCTCTCTGACGCCAGCTTGGTGTGCAAGGGCCTTAAGCCTCACTCAGTGGTTGGTAATGGGTCCTCCAAGAAGTATGGGTCCTGCAGTGCCTGCTCTGATGTAATTCTTTTGGTGGGGTCCATGGTGAGGAGTTTCTGGAGCTAAAGACAAAGAAGAATTAAGAATACAGTTTACAATGTAGAAAGGCTTTTAAACTTTTTCACTTTTACATTTATTCTTGTTCATAAATGTAATGTTAAACATACCTGCTGCCTGTCAAATGTTGCACAAATTCTGCAAACCTCTACACTGTTTATGACAGCCAGAACTTGTACACAATTAGGTCCACAAGGCCCAATATTACGAGTATTTAACTTCCTGTTGAACTTTTCCCTGTTTATGTTTGTCATTTTATGGCTCTGCTCTGATGCCATGACAGAGACAGCTGCATCATTAACATTTTCTATATTTTTAGCATACAAATACCACTGATTCAACTAAGTTTATTATGTTTCTATCAGCTGATGTCCAGCAACAGGACTTGAAGCGCCGTGGTGTTAATTCTTCTCTTAACTCTTTGTGAACATTTTTATGAATGAAACCTGTCCGCACACAGAGCAGAACAGAATAGAACTTTATATCGTAATTTTATGGCAAGTGATTAAGCTAGTGGGGGCGGCACGGTGGTGCAGTGGTTAGCGCTGTTGCCTCACAGCAAGAGGGTTCTGGGTTTGAACCCAGCCAACCTTTCTGTGTGGAGTTTGCATGTTCTCCCTGTGCATGCATGGGTTCTTTCCGGGTACTCCGGCTTCCTCCCATGTAACAAAGACATAACCTGCATGCATGTCAGCATAGACATGTATGCAGGTTATGTTAATTGCCGACTCTAAATTGCCCATAGGTGTGAATGAGAGTGTGTGTGATTGTCTGTCTGTATATGTCAGCCCTGTGATAGGCTGGCAACCTGTCCAGGGTGTATGCCCCATAGACATAGGTAGATGCCACATGACGTGCTGGGACATGATCCAGCGTCGCCACCATATTGGTTCTGTCTCCTCACTCACGAGAGTCAATAGAAGTCAACGGAGAGCGAGCAACTATTCACGTATTTTGTGCAGTTTACAGTTGTTATTTCACAAAGTAAGGCTGCACCACACCGCAAAATTACCTACCCTGGAGTTACAGAGTGCCAGCATTTATTTCATATTTTTAATGTGTCAGCATCCTGTATTATAACTAAATCTCTGCCGTTTTTAACAAACCAAACTGTGTGAAAATCGGGTAAAATGATTATTGTAGTTGGGAATACACCTTACTCAATAGGAATAAATGCACTGGGGGTGCATTGGGTACTGATTTAAGATGGCGGGCGCACTGATACGTCAGCGGCATCTACGTCTATAGTACGCCCAAAGTCAGCTGAGACAGGCTCCACCTGCGACCCGCGTGCAAGATAAGCGGTAGAAGATGAGTGAGTGAGTGATTCAGCTAGCGTTCAGATCTCAAAAATGTGTGTGTACCTCCTCAAGTGGTTTTGTGCAGTTAGGACAGTTTGAAGATTCCAGCTTGAAACATTCACACAGGAAGAGAGATTTAGCAATACAAACGTGCCAATGATTTCACGCAAGACAGAGCAATCAAGGAGTCTTTTTAAGGTCAAACAGTGAAATGCTCTTGACTTGCGAAGGTAGTCACATGACCTCAAGTCAAATGATCAGGTGCTTCCCTGCTGAGGATCAGATTGAAAGCAAAAACCCCTGAAAGGAAGACATAGTACCCTGATACCTGCTAGTGTTAGTGGATGGTACACTTCAGACAGACATTGACGGTACAGGATTTGACCCCAACCAATAATTACAATATCATTTTTTTTGTCACTTGCCTGGTTACATTCTTTTCCCAAAAAAAGGGCTAGATTCTGTTTAAAAAGGGCCACAATTCATTCATCTGATGTAGATATAAGCACCTTCACATTAAAGCTGACAGTCATCATTTTAGCTCCAGTTGTTCATATTAAATGTGATGTGGTAAAGAAGCACAACGGAAAGTCACAAAATCTGTCACTGTCATAATCTCCAACAACAGCCAGTTACAATACATTTAAAACATTTTTACAAAAATTGGTAAAAACACTGGGTTTTTTAAATCTGTTTTTGCTTGTTGTAGGTTGCATTTAATTATTACCATGGAGCTTCTATGTTCATCTCTTCTTTCTCTATGTTCCTGTCAAATTAAATTTGACAAATGTGGACATTATTTTTGGATACTGCTAAAATTTGATACATACAAACTCAAGGATTTTTTACTGTAATGCACATACATTTCTAAAATCCTCGATAAATATTCTTCGTAAAAAGTGTGAAGTAGGTACAAGATAAGTGTACAGTACCTCGACAGACCTAGACTTTCATGTTTACTCTGTAAATTGTGACTCATCCCTCTCACATACCTGAGAGGATTGTTAGTCATTATCCAACTGAACACAGTATTCATATTTCCAAATAATCAGACAGAGATTTTCACAAAAATATTTCCCATGTGATTCTTTTTAAAGTATAATAAACAGACCGTGTTTTATCCCTGCAAATCATCTTAGCTTGTGCTTGCATGTGTGTACATACCAACAGAAAAACTTTGCTGTCTGGTTTGACTTTATGCTTCTCCATGTATTTGATTAAGCTGCTGTTTGCATACCTGTTTGATGAGAAAACATAGATCAGTTTGGCTGTATTTGATATTTTATGTATTGGTCTGTGAGTATCACAACATCTACTTACGTTGTCCTCCTGAAATCTTTCTGCAGCGTTGGGTACTCTGGCATCTTCCTAATGTCTTCCCAGTCCTTATCTGAGAAATACAAAAGCACACAACCAAGCTCAGAGTTAATACACAGATTATTTAAAAAGAACAAATCTTAACCTGTTTTGTCCAGCACTCTCAGAAAGGACACATATTATACTATATTTAGTTTTGTGTTGTTGTGAGTTTGCAAACGTTTGAGGGAGGTGTAAAAAATGCTGTAAAGTAAGAACACGTTCAAAAATATAATTAATATTTTTAGTTTTAATCAATTTACAAAATGCAAATTGCTCACTTTGTATTTTGAAAAATACAAAAGAAAAATCTAAATCAAATCAATATTTGGTGTCTTTGCCTTCAAACCAGCATCATTTGTCATAGTTGCAGTGGCACAAAGTCAGGGATTTTGTAGGGGTAGTCAGGTGTATAATCAACCAATTATATAAAACAGGTGCCAATCATCAATGTCACATATAGGTTGAAACATAATCATTAATTGAAACAGAAACAGCTGTGTAGGAGGTTTATACCACAGGGTGGGGAACAGCCAAACTTTGCTACCAAAGTGTGGTTGTGGAAGACAGTTTCATGTCACAGTTCATACAACATGGCAAGACTGGGCACAGCAACAAGACACAAAATAGTTATACTGCATCAGCAAGGTCTCTCCCAGAAGATTTCAAAGATTTCAAAACATACTGGGGTTTCAAGATGTGCTGTTTAAGCTTGTTTGAAGAAGCACAAAGAAGCAGGCAGCACTGAGGGTCGTAGACGCAATGGTTGGCCAAGGAAATTTAGTGCAGCAGATGAAAAACACATCAAGCTTATTTCCCTTTGACATCTGAAGATGTCCATCAGTGTAGGACTGGCCTCTGGGTTTAGTAGTCTTTATGGGAGAGTTGCAGCCAGAAAACCATAAGTCAAACATGGAAACAAGGCCAAGTAACTCAACTATGCACAAAACATAGGAACGGGGGTGCAGAAAATAGTAGCTGGTGCTCTGCATTGATGAGTCAAAATTTTAAATATTTGGCTGTAGCAGAAGGCGGTTTATTTGCCAAAGGACTGGAGAGCGGTACAATAATGAGTGTCCTCAGGCAACAGTGAAACTTGGTGGAGGATCCTTACAAGTTTGGGGCTGTATTTTTGTAAATGAAGTTGGACATTTGTTTTCTATTAATGGTTATTAGTGGTGTCCTCAACACTGAGAAATACAGGCAGATACTTGTCATTATGCAGTAGTATCAGAGAGGTATTTAACTGGCCCCAAATTAATTCTACAGCAGGACAACGTCCAAAAACCTACAGCCAATGTCATTAAGAACTATCTTTAGCATAAAGAAGAACAAGAAATGCTGAAAGTGATGGTATGGCCCCCACAGAGTCCTGATCTCAACATCATTGAGTCTGTCTGGGATTACATGAAGATACAGAAGGATTTGAGGAAGCCTACAGCTACAGAAGATCTGTGGTTATTTCTCCAAGATGTCTGGAACAACCTACCAGCCGAGTTCCTTCAAAAACTGCGAGCAATACCCTAGAAGAATTGATGCTGTTTTGAAGGCAAAGGGTAGTCACACCAAATGATGTTGTGTTTGATCCTTGTCCTGGCCTGCAGTTTGGAAATGCTGTGTCACCATTTGAGATAAGCAGAAAGGGATCCTACAGAGAAGTGTTGTAAATGGTGAAATCAGCTTCAAAGTTTTGCCAGATGTTTCAATTGACAAGACCAAAGTTATTTGTATTTGTTTATTGTCGATGTGAACTGAGTTATCACCTGCTGGTTAAGCATACTGCAGACAGAGAAAGCCTTCCTCCTTTTTCGCAAGAGGCAGACAACACTAGAGAGTTTATTTTCCCCCTGTGTGAGGTTTGACAGTCTTGAGTTTACCATGTTGTGCTTTCAGTATATTTTTGGGCATGCAGTACAATATTTAATTGTTTAAAAAATAATAATTTGTTTGCTTAAAGCAAGTAGTGGCATTTTACGACAAACTAATTGTAAAAGAATTTTTTGCAGCATAGATCATTTCTATGAGGTGCCCAGAACAACATACTAAAAGTCCTAAGAAATCCTAGTTGAGGAAATATGTTAAATTATCAATTCGAGATGTGTGCCAATAAGGCCAGAAAACAATACACCCCAATGGGGCTATTTTTTTCCTTTACTCCTATCAAAATAAAATATTACACAATGACAGTACCCATGAAAAGTAACATGTTTTGTATTACAAGTTTCTTTGAAAATGAATTTGAATATGCGAATAAGCTATACACTAATCGAATATGTCCAAAATACACCCAAATAGGCTTAATTTTTTCCTTTACTCCTACCACAATAAAAATTTACATACTAAAAGTATACATAAAAAGTAACTTTTTGTACAAGTTTCTTTGAAAATGAATTTGAATATGTGAATAAGCTATACACTAATTGAATATGTCCAAAATACACCCAAATAGGCTTAATATTTTCCTTTACTCCTACCACAATATAACTTTACATAGTAAAAGTATCCATGAAAAGTAACTATTTTAGTATTAGAAGTTTCTTCTGAACTTGATTTGAATATGCAAATGAGCTACACTGCCAATGGGTGATGGCAATGCTGCTTTTAGATTGGCCTCTGTTTGTTTTTAATCCAGCCTGGATCCTCGACCTTCTCTGTGGCTCTTGGTTGTGCACCCATTGGCAGTAGGATTTGATGAAGATTGGGCCGATGTATTTGTCATTCAAAGGAGAAAGGAGTACAGCTCATGCGCATATTCAAATTGGACATATTCGATTAGTGTATAGCTCATTCGCATATTCAAATTGGACATATTCGATTAGTGTA
>JBCAUF010000039.1:623661-638248 GCA_038406115.1 Haemulon aurolineatum
GAAAAATTAGAGTGCACCTAAATTTTGTGCCAGTGCACCTAAAAAAATAAGTTAGGCGCACCAGGGCAACCAATGCAAAAAGTTAGTCTGGAGCCCTGCACGGTGAGAGGGTCTCGATATTCCCCGGCTGAAGTATCGTCCCAACGCCAGGCCTTCAGCACCGTGAGGAAGAAGCTAATGGATGCCAGCGCAAAGTGCTCCCTGCGTTTTCCAGCCAAACTCCAAGTTGGCCACGACAACGCAGTGAAGATCTTTGACTCACCAGTTGATGCGGAACGGTTTGCCAATTCACTATTTGAAAAAACATGACTGTAAACTTTACCCACGAAGATGTCTATCTCCTGGACTCTATGCTATGCAATTACTGAAGTTGTGACTTAGCATCTTGTCATTTTTTAATGTCAAAGTGTTGATTTCTCAGTGCTACAACGTTCAGCCAGGGGGTGAGATTTACTTGTTTTTTTCCTGTCCCACATGGTATAGATACTACACAGAGATACTTTAAATTAATACCTAAATTGTTCAGGCTAACCCTGATTACCCCGGTGTGATTTCTCATTTATTTTTCCTTTCCATATTTGACTTAAATCTCATTCCTCCAAATGTTTTCAGGGGTTCAGTATGGTAAATATCTATACTCCCAACTTTGACTGCACTGATTTGAACTGCTATTTCGACCCCCAGTTGGACAGGTCTTCCAACAAGGTTGCCCCATCGTTGAGATCTGTGACAGTTCTCAATGATTTGGTGAGATCGCTCGATTTGGTCGATATTTAATTTCTGCTTATCAATGATAACGGGGCAGTTTCTGATTCAGTTTTATGGGAGTCATTTAAAGTGGTAGTACGGGGTCACATCATCTCATATCAATTGTCTATCAAAAGGTCCAAGCAGAGGCATCTTGCAGGTATTTAGGCTGAGTTAGCAGCGCTGGAGGACACGTATTGCAATACAAACTGTGAAGACACCCTTAGTGCCATCCTTAAGATAAAGTATGAGTATACTCAGATGCTGGGAAAACAGGTTGGAGATTATATCCACAAACTTAAGCAGCAGCATTTTGAGCTAGGAGACAAGCCTGACAAATTACTTTCTAGGCAGCTTAAAGGTGTACAGGCAGACAGGGCAATACACAAAATTTCCTCGCCCACTGGACAATTGATAACCGACCCTAAATTGATTAACAATAGATTTTTTGACTTTTTCAGTCAATTGTACACCTCCAAATCCAATCCCACTGACTCCAACCTGGATGATTTTCTCAATTCGTTGAACATTCCAACTCGCTGAACTCTTCCAACTAATGAAGCTGCTAAGTTAGAATTGGACTCTGACTTCTCACTAGAGGAAATAAAAATGGCTATTCGCTCCTTCCCCCACGGTAAAGCCTGTGGTCCTGATGGCTTTGGAATTGAATTCTATAAAAAACATATAGAAGCAGTTTCCCGTCTTCTTCTTCGGATGGTAAATTGCTCCATAAAAGATGGAATTTTCCCCAATGTGTGTATGATGCTCATATTTGCCTTCTCCTGAAAAAAGACAGAGATAGCACTAATGTTGCATCTTATTGTCCTTTAAGCTTGCTAAACAGCGACCAAGAGATTGTTGCAAAAGTCATGACTATCCAGTTAAACCAGCATGTTGGCGCACTAATCCACCCCGATCAGACTGGCTTTATTCCAGATAGGCTGTCCTTCTCCAATACTCGCCGTTTGCTAAATATTATGTATTCCACCAATCTACCTCATTCTGCTATTATTTCATTAGATGCTAAGCAAGCATTTGACCAAATTGAATGAAGATAGTTATTTGCGACCCTCAAAAAGTTCAGTTTTGGAGATAAATTCATGACTCTTTTAAAAATGCTTTATGCCTGCCCTAAGTCCACGGTATTGACCAACCATGACAGATCTCCTCCTTTCTTATTACATCATGGTACCAGACATGGATGCAGCCTCTCCTCTTTGCTCTTTGCACTCGCCTTAGAGCCCCTGGCTATTTCCATTAGATCCTGTCCTCAGATCGCTGGTATCGGGAATGGCGTATCTGATAGTCCCGTTGGTCTGTACGCAGATGATGTGATCCTGACTTTGTCGGACGTTTGGGTGTCCCTCACTCCACTTTTAAAACTGGATTTCGGACAGCTCTTTGGTTTTACCATTAATTGGGAAAAAAGTACTTTTATGCCCCCGTCTGACGGGCTCGATTCTGCCTTTCTCAACAATTTACCATTTAAAGTTTCCACCGAGTACTTTGTGTATCTTGGCATCAAAATCTCCAGGAATCCAAAGCTTCTCTTTAAGCTGAACTACTCTGATCTGATTGGTAAACTCAAAACTATGCTAGACAAGTGGAATCTCCTTCCACTCTCGTTAATTGGGCAGGTTAATATTGTCAAGATGGTAGTCCTCCCCAAATGTATGTATCTTTTCCAAAACATACCCATACTGTATATCTCACAGCCTCTTTCTTTAAGCTGACAGATTCCATCATTATTCCTTTTATCTAGGCTGATAAACCTCATATTTCCAAGGCACACCTACAGAAACCTACGGCCGAGGGCGGTTTCAGCCTACGTGTCTTTCGCCATTATTATTGGGCCTGTCTTTCCAGAGCATTAGTTTTTTGGATTCACTCTGCAGCTGCGGTCGATCAAAGAGACTTCCTCTATCCCAGCTGGCCTGTATTTGAGACTCATGTAGCTTCAGTGCACGCAGGTGCTTCCTTAGCAGCTATTCTGTTCTCCAAATTGAACCTGCCTTTTAGATGTTTTAAGGATGATTTTGTTATGCGTAACACATTTAGGATTTTGAAACAGATTAAGGGTGTGCTGGATCTTCCCACTCTGTCTGCCTGTGCCCCTATTTGTCAGAATCCTTGTTTTAAACCAGGTACGATGGATGCTGTTTTGGTACAGAGGTCCGACATCTTTACATCAACGATCAGTTTGCTTCCTTCACACAACTGCAGGCAAAATTTGGCCTCTTTCCCAGCCACTTTTTCCGATACTTGAAAGTCAGAAATTCTTTTAAGCAATTGATCCCTCACTTTGCAACACTGCCTGAGCAACACATTTTTTTTTAGCTTTTGTCCAAACCCCCTACCTCCAAATGCTTGATCTCTCAGTTTGTTAATATCTTTCAGCTGGCAGCCCCTTCTCTCCATATTAAAGAAGCCTGGGTATCGGACACTGGTGTCGAGATTTCAGATGCACTGTGGGCCCAGGGATTGAACAGGATTAAAACTTGCTCTATCAATGCTAGACTGCAACTTATTGAGTTTAAAGTCATCCACCGGTTACACTTCTCCAAGACCATACTAAATAGGATCTTTCCTTCAGTTTCTGCCACCTGTGATAGATGCAAATCTGATGACGGGACTTTGGGTCACCTTTTCTGGTCCTGCCCTAAGCTTAGGAATTTTTGGGATGATATTTTCCACTTGTACAGTGTTATATACAGTAAACAGCTGATCCCTGACAGTCTTCTGATAATACTGGGCTGTTCCAACTTTTCTCTCACCCTTCCCTCATCAATACAACAAGCCCTCATGTTTGGTATGGTTGTAGCAAAACTAGTTATCCTTAGAGGTTGGAAATCAGTTTCTCCTCCTTGTTTTAAAAAATGGCTGAACGATATGGTTTCTTGTATTTATTTGGAAGAAATTCGATTCATTCTGTCAGACACGCATCACAAGTTCCTTAAAGTCTGGGGACCTTTTATTGAGTATATTTGAAGTGATAGGCATCGTCCTCCAGACTAGCTACACTGGACTCTACTTCTCTGCCTCATTTTGATTTGTCTTGTATTGACTGCATTGTGCTCTGTACAGCCAAGCCTCTAATTTCCTTGGCCTTTCTTGGCCTGGGCTCCCTGGACTCCTGTTCTGGACTTAAAATCCCGTTTTTGTGCTTTTGATTCAGTGCGTGGTCTGACATGCATAAATGTAATTTTCATTTCTTTATGTTTCTGTATGCTGGCAGTTTGTTTTGTTTTGTTGTGTATCTGTTGTTTTATATTGTCCGTGATTACATGTGACTTAAACTTAAAAAACTTTATAAATATAGTACTCAAAAAAAAAATCACTTCATCAAGCCTTTTCTAACATTCCACACTACAGAATAAGTAATAAGGGTATGTATGATTCGTGCTGATATCATAACGGATCTATATTGGTATCAGCCAATACTCAAGGCTGCGATATCCGTATTGTACCAAAGTGAAAAAGTTGTATCAGGACACCCCTATTAATTAAAAGTGGCAACATGAAGCGGCACTACGAAACAAAGCACAGCTCTTTTGAGCAGAGTTATCCCCTGAAGTCCGAGCTGAGGGCACACAAAATAAGCGAATTGCAAACTGCAAGCCCAGTACTGTTTTCTTTAATCTGAAATAAAGGCCTTAAATTTATTTGCCTGGCACCACTTTTATCTATGGTAAAAGAGCTAGCTGTGCACCCTGTTAAACGTTTCCTGCATTGAAAATTGACAATAAATATTGTTGAAACCTTATAACTTGGTTCAGACCTTTTACTTGGAGGCAATTTTAATAACTGGACCTCAGTGACTATTAATTGAATACTATTACTCTGGCAGTAAATGTACAGTGTTGATAACAGTGTGTCAGTTAAAAAAAATTAAAGCGGTTACCCCTGAAGCCAAGGAAACAAGCCTGCCTACATTTAAAGGCTCAGTAGCCAGCTTATTTTTGGCATTATTGGGCAAAAACTTCCATAATAACCTAGAGCATAATGTAAATGAAGTTTGACGGAAAAGTTTGACCAATCACAGAGCATCTGAGAGAGCTAGCTCTGTGATTGGCTGTTCTGCTGAAGTAGATGCCCTGTGCTTGTCCGGTGGGAGCAGCTCAGGTCAGAGCTGAGGAGATGAGACCGTGTAGACTCAATGATTACCTAATTTTTTTTATAATTTCTGCCTACTGAGCCTTTAAAAGCTGCATATAAAAAAGTACAGTTACAAGAGTACTATACAAAAGTACTGTGATGGAAAAGTGACTTTGACTCAGGGGGAAGCACATAGACCAGTCCTTTCTCTATGGACGGAACCAAGCTGACTGTTTCCCCGATTTCTAGGTTTAATGCTCACCAAGGCTAACTACCTCTTGACTCCAGCTCTGAACTCTGAACTCCAGTTCTCAATGCACAGACATGAAATAGATAACTATGTTTTCTTTTGTTGTTCTTTTGTTTGTTGTTTTTCTTAAAATGAAACAGTAATTGTCTGCAACAAAAACACCAATAAAATTTTTAAAAGGCTGTAACTTACAGCAATTTCCCTGCAGGCAGACATCGATATTCCAGTGCCTTCTATTTGTTTCAGTGCATACTCCTTCTCATCTTTCCTGTAGAGATAAAAAGAGAAATGGGACTGACATTACTCGACGACACAGATTTTCTTTCTCAACTTCAAACCATTTAAGTTTGGATCATTCAAGGCAGGTGGTGTTTTGGGAGGAAGAGAGGGACATCAGAGGGCATGAAAAAGATCCCTGCCATGAGAGATAGCCTTTGACAGCAAAGGGTCATCCATTCCCTCCATGCTGCCCTACTGTTACCTCTTTCGCCAGGCCTTTAGCACCACCCTGCATGGCTTTCACCCTTGATGCAAAGACAGGTGCCCAGGATTCAAACTACACACAGCTGCAGTTTTACTTAAATGCGGGTGCTCTTTGTTTATACTTTCTGGCATTTGCAGGATAACCCTGTGCATCACATTTGTGCATGAAACTGGTTAATAAGTGAAATATGAGACTGTAGGGCAGAGCACATTCATAGTGATTGTTGAGGTAAGATGAAGCAGTGTACAAAATGCAGCCAGAGCACAAAGCAGTGGAGAAATGAGAGCTAAAGAAAACATGTTCTTTTTTACAACTGTGTTAGGAGGCACGATTAAAATGTAAACACAATCTGGGCACGGCATCCAAAACAACCTCACTTAGTGTGCAGACCACACAGATCAGAACAGGTCTGAGTGGTGCTGAGATGAAACCCACTTCAGCTTAATTTGCATTGGAGATGGTCAAGGATTAACTGGAGCTCTAAGGCACACATCTCTAATACTAATTGAGCTGCACAGATGCTGAAAACAGCTCATAACATTTACTGTTTTGGTGTGTGAACTAAGTTTGCTCATAGACCGTTTCAACTCCATTTCTGGTACGACTTCCATGTTCCACTTAGACTTCTGGTCTCGCCTTCAACGCACTTTGACCTCTCTGAGTTTTTGTTTTTTCGCCTTTCTGATCACTGTTTGTTCTGTGGGGAAAATGGAAGTTTACTCAGCACATTTTGTGTAATATCATTTTAGAAGAAGACCTAACATGGCTCATGGACCAGGCTAAAGTTTAGAGAAGTCAACTGAAAGTGACTTAACTTATTATCAAAGAAATTAAACTGCTTATCACTGATCAAGCCGGTCATTTCTGCTGCATTTGGCTGCAAAGACTGGTTTAGAAATAAAACTATAACCAAACAGAATTGACCAACCACAAACTAGTATTACCTCTTATTAATGCATCATATGTTGTCATATATTTGCCTACACTTACCCAAAACATACTGCAGACAAAATGCTTTGGGTACACCATTTTGTAATTACTGAATTCCAGATTGTTATTTTGGTGCAATAATCATGAGAACAATAAAGTGTAAACTGTAATAAACTCTAATCTATAAAATATCTTGCCTCCATTATATGTCGTGTTTTAAGGATCACTGCAAAAAAACCAAACAAAAATCAAGTATTGGACACACACTTCCTTACAACACTGACAATACATCTTAACACTTAATCAAGAGCATACTTCTCCTTCTCCCACCAGCTGGGATAAATATTTTTAACACTAAGGTAGGTAATGTGCTTCTCAGACTTTTTTGTCACACATTTTGTTGTTTCATCACGGCGGCTATGGCTCAGATGGTAGCGCGGTCGTCCACCAATCGGAAGGTTGGCGGTTCGATCCCTGGCCTCTGCAGTCTACGTGTCATCCTTGGGCAAGATACCGAACTCGCACTAGCCCCCGGTGGCATAGCCATTGGTGTATGAATGTAAATGAGATACTGATACTGATGAGCAGGTGGCACTTTGTATAGTAGCCTCGGCCACCAGTGTATGAAGGTGTGTATGAAAGGGGTAAATGTGACATGAGTGTACAGCGCTTTGAGTGATCGAAAAGACTAGAAAGGCGCTATATAAGTCAGTCCATTTACCATTTACGTGTTGAAGTTGTCCTCATGTCCTAATAGCCATCAATAAATAAAGTCATCTGGAAAAAAAGATAAAAAACCTGTGGTCGGTTGCAGGACTGTATTCAACTTGGCCAATCATCAATCATCACCTATTGAAATGATATGTTGGGGTACCTGTCCATTACCGACCTGCCTACCTGCTGCACCTTGACTGTGCTCTCACTGCCACATGGGGCACATGACAATGCGGTTTGAGTAGTTTGGTGACATGGCCTTGACGACAGGGCAGATACAATGGGTGGAATGTATGGTTGCATACTTTAATAATGTAGCCTTTTCTCGCTGGCCTTTCCAACATTACCTACCCTAACATACCCTAAATCCCTGTAGCCTTAGGTGTGAGGCCAGCAAACATACAAAAACAACATACAAAAACATGATGTGGTATCTTAGGTTGTTCAGCAGGGAAACTGATTAGGATGACGATTAATTTAATAGCACCAAGTGATTTCATAAAATCTCCAAGAAACTCTGAGGTGAAGTCACTGTACTTCCTCTTGATCAGCACTCTCTATATAAAGAACTTTAATATCCCATCTACACAATCTATAATACCTCATAGCATTTAACAACTCTCAGATATTGCTGTTGCCCATGATGGGCCTGTTTTCACTTGTCAATCGCACATTGCATCTCTATTATCCAGAGTTGTAGAGGTGAGTATGATAAGACATGGCCTGCAGCCTTGACTTGGCTTTACATCTCCATGAATCAATAAAGAATGGAGAAAAGGAAATGCTAATCTCTCACACATCGTTTTGATGCTGCCTTTAATGTTGCCTTACACAACACTTTACATATAAGGTAACATGAGTTGAGCTACACAGATGTGTCACATCATGTTAATACTTGATCCCTGGAAAGGTCTAGGTTTGTGCAAATGTTAACGATATTGTCTAGAAGGTTCGTCTAATTGTATTATTACAATTTAATTTACACAGTGACTAAATGAATCATTATAAACAGCGCCAAAGAAACAGTATTTGATTTCAGAGTGGCCATACATGGCCATTACCTGATCCCTCTAATAAGATCATTACAGGCACCATACCGATCTACAACATGGGATCAGTGCATCATCACTAGGCTACTTTAGAGTTTGTTTTTTACTTGTTTTAACAGCAGTCAAAAGCAAAACAAAGATTTACAATTAAAATGACGGGGGGTTGAATATAAGGCAACATTTATCGCCCCAGTGAGACCACGGTTCTGTATCCTTGTCAACTGGTAACCTGCTAGTTTTAGCTACAAGTATTGACACTGCTGCTATAATAGACTTGAACTATGAGATCTTAATGTCCATCTTCCCGTTGCTGCTAATACACACTGTACTCAAACACGCAACAATAGTAATGATGATAATGATAACGATGTAAAGAGCAATAACACTGACTGTAAAAAAGTTTAGCACTACACAGTGTTACAATGACAATACGACAGTAGTACGTTTGAACACAGTGAAAGCTTGCGGTCTCTTGTCACGACAAATACGAGAGTTCTCCGAAAAGAAATATAACCGTTGCTTTAGTGTGTCGTTATGGGGGGGTGGAGAGGAGGAGGGGGAGGAGGAACGGGAGGTGGGGGGGCGTTGATGAGTGAGTGAGTGCGTTACATGAAAACAAAAACAGAGACACGGGTTATCGTTTCAGGGAGGTTCAAACGTAACACACAGTTGAGGTGTGTGTTGAGTAAATGCATTCTGCAGTCAGTTTCACGTCAGTAAAAGCAGTAACGTTCACGGTTATCTTACCCGTCTTTGCGCTTAGCTTTATAAACGTGCCCGTAGGTGCCTCGACCCACTTTGCAACCTTCATATTCGAACAGATCTTCGACTCTCTCTCTCTCGGCCGCCAGCTTTGTTTTGAAGTCGTAATCCATTTTAACCCATAAATACGTCTTAATTTACAATAAAATAAAATATTAATTATTACATGCATTAATTAAATAATCTGGTCGTTTTATTCCCCCACCATTTCCTTGTTTGGGATTTTGGTCTGCTCCGCTTAATGTTCACTGGTTCGTTGACGTTTCTAATTGGCGCGCAGGGCTCTCTGGGTAACGTAGTCCATTTGAGCAGGCGCCCCTGTTCGCCGACTCGCAAGCGTAGATGTAGAGAAACTACAACCCGCGTTTACCGCTGCGGATTGTTGCACTTTGCGTACTCATGAACGCACTTCAAAAATACCAGACTGTATACCTTGAAGCCTTTTTACATTTTTAAAAATATTTTAATCATCCCTGAACTGCTAATGGGGTTAATTTCATAGCAAATATTCAATTTATTATCACAGCAAATACATTAGGTTGAGTAATACAAATTAAAACTAAGATTTGTCTGAAAATACGGTTGTTTTTTATAGTACTATTTGATGTATATTCAACAAATCCAAATTGATATCGGCCTCTTAACAGCTTAATTTTCAGCAGCAGCATCATTATTCTTCTTCTTCTTCTGTTCCGATTTCCGGCAGCGTAGACGCGGGTGTGCGTATTACTGCCCCAGCATCATTATTATTATTAGTCGTAGTAGTAGTAGTTGTAGTCGTAGGATTGAATTTATTATAATATTTTCTTCAACTGGCTAATTTTTGCAGAAATTCTTAATATTGTGTCATAATATTTTCGCGTATTATTCGGTCATAATTGTATATTTATTTCTGTCAGCATGAAATAGAAAAATATATAATGCACTAGGATCGTTCATTGGTATGTGGCAGGAATTTAGTAGGCTATAATATATGTAATTCATATGAATAGAAGCACGACATAAATCAGAGATGTTCTTATTAAAAGTAACTATATTATATGCTATAATATATAGTTATAGTTATTTTATCATACAGGCTATATAAAACGTCACGTCAGGAAACCCCTGTTTCTTACAATGATTGATAGGTCCCTGAACCAACCGCATATCACAAACCAGAAGCCTACGACCAGATTGGCTAACCGTTTGACTGACGTAGGCACAGCTAACATATAAAAGCACCACGCCATTTCCATGCAGTGCTTTACACAGTATGGCCGGCGATATTAGCTAGCACTCGCTAACGGTATTCTCTGCAAAAGGGAAGACGGTAACTCAAGAAAATCAATACCAGGATTGCTTAAAGGACTGTACCTCAATAAATTATAACTGATCGAGGAAGGATTTATTAAGCTGTAAACTTTATAACCGACGGTTACATTTTTTGTTGGGTGTCGGTTGTCTCATGATGGAGGATAACGGTGCACATTTCTTCGAGGGGACAGAGAAGCTGTTGGAGGTGTGGTTCTCTCGGCAGGATGAGACCAAAGGAACCGGGGACCTCCGTACCATCCCGAGGTTTGTGTCATTTGCGTCATTTCCCAGCAGCATATGGAAATTTTGCCTGAACGCCTGTCCACATACTCAGCTTCATTCATAACAAGTACCTTGCGTCAAACACTTTGATGTGGTCAGTTGTTCCTGAGGCACTTTGTTCTTTTTAATCCTGAGTTAGTCCATGGTTAGCTGGTAAGGGAGGCACATTGTGACACCAGAGCCCGCTAGCAGTAAGCTAGCTAACACCGTCACTCAAAGATGGCCACCTCCCCCTTGAACAGGAGCCCTTCCAAGCTGAGTCATTCATTCTTAACCGAGGAAATGTATGAAAACGAACACTTTGGTATATTGATATAATTATTCACTGCGTATGAGGAGCGATAGATCATTGGCACATCTCATGTTTAAGTTGGCAGCCCGTTCACAGCGAGCTAACTGTGTAGTTCCTGGGAGAAAATATGGAAACATGCAGCTGTCTCCTGAAGCAGGAGGTCTTTTTGTGTCAATGTAATGAGCCTCTCCTATCATCTGCGTTGTGTTTCGGCTCTCTCCGGTGCCAGCATTGGGCGGGATTGATCCATGTTCGTGCGCACGCGTTAAATGCTCCCCCATCGGTGTTTGATTTAATGTTAACTTTGCGTCACAGAGCTAACGGAGACGCTTTTTTTACCCTAACGGAGTTTGATAAAACGTGATGCGTTTGTCTTGCTGTAAAGGGGGGGGGGGTCCCTCTTTTTTTTTCTGCGTCACTCAACAACGCGGGGACCTCGGTGAAGGTGTCAGGCATGTGGTCGCCCGTCGTCACCGCGTGTCGCCTCTGTACTGAGCTCCACCCCGCACACACGCGGACAAGTCACAAATCACCCAAATCCAGTTTCTGCTGAACCCGATTGGATTTGATTTTAAATGAAAAGAGGAGTGTCTGTAGCCTGAGTGGCAGGGACACGGGATCTCGCATGCTCACAATTAAAATGTACAGTAATGAATGAAACACTGAATCATCGTGTTTTGTAGATGGGACCCCATGATCTGATCTACAATGCCTCCCATGACTTTCTTGTGTGAGGTTGGTCTTTGCTGATGGTTATCCCTGCATGGCAGCCCCCAGATCTGCTCTAGGTTCCACGAGAACTGCATGCAGTCCTTGTTCCGGTCACGTTTTCAGCCATGTAGACACTCTCCTCCCAGTTACTCTGATTGGTTAGAGGGGTCTCCCTCCTGCAGTTTGCTTAAAGGTGTTTGGCTGCATTCGAAGAAAGGGGTCTGGGCAATGGGACATCGAGAGAAACTAGTGTAGATGATTGAAAAGGCTCCTGACCTTTTGCCTCCTTTCATCACTGCAAAATCCATTTGTTACTGTGTTTCAAGCACTGGCGAGATTTTACCAAGTAGAACAAAGTCAGTCATGAAGAGGAATAAAATGCTTTAGGTGAGCCGTGCTACTGTTTGGATATAAACGGCACTTTAATCTTATCGAAGGTGGCTTGGCAATAACTGGTTTTGATTCCCCAGAATGAGAGGGGAGCAACTGAAGGTGTGTCATCGTGTCCACAGAATGATTTCTGATGACAGCAGATGATGATTATGATTAATTGAACTTTTAACCTCTATTACGATTAATGTATGATTATCTCAACCCTGGATGAACAATTATGTATTTTTATAGTTTCTTTTGTTTTGTATTATAGAGAGTGAAAATCAGTTAATGAATTGATTAGCCCTGAAGAGATCATGGTTTGGGTTAAAATTGATCACCGGAGACAAGTTTTCAGATCCCTTAAAGATATGTAACCTTAACTGTCATGGCAACAGCGAACACCATGATTAACTGACATGAGCAAGATCAAGTCGTTTAGTCTCTAAATGTCGATTTCGATTATTTTTTGATTAATTGCCCAGCCCTAATCCTACTCTCACTGCTCATCCTTCCTGTCTGTCTGCATTGTGTAGGGTTTGTCCTTCTGAAACTGCTTGGCACTAATTGTATCTATGTTTAGTTAAATGTACTACAAGGTTCTCAGCTAAATCTGAGGCAGACTTTCTTGGTCATTAACCAGATCAGATGCCTGTTTTAAGAAGGTGTGTGTGTGTGGCTAGCCGGGTGAATGAGGACTGGCATTAATTTACAGCCAGAGGGCAGATTATCGGCTCAGAGGGACACTGTCAGTGGATCAGTCTCTCTGGACGTCAGCCAATGTCCAAATAAGTCCACAAGGGCATCTGATTCACAAATGTGGCGCTCACTCACATTACCCATGGTGTCTTTCCTCGGTGCTCGACTGCAGTTCAAAGTCTGCTCCTCGCAATTGTCGAGCAGTCAGTCCTTAAATCTGGGGTGGATGATGTTGGAAAAGTTAGCAAAAAAGGGGACATTTTGAAAGTACACAACCATGCAGCAAGTCAGTCACAGCCAGCCAATCGCTCTTTAATGGGCGCTTTGCACTATAAAGACTGCACTGAGATCTGTCCTCTCAACTGTTGTGCAGTCGCTTTAGAGAAGATTTTCCATTGAAGGGACGCTGCTTTAAAAGAACAGCAAATGGGAGCGGCTGCTCTCAGCTGCCGTGTGATTGGTCATGTGACATTATTATGTCACATGTGCACACTTATAACTGTGGCATTCGGTTTATGATTCTGTAGCTAAATGTTAGTAATGTTATTTATCTTGGCTGTAAAATGATTTTATTATGTTTTCTCTTTTGCTCTTTGTTTTTTAAATGTATCATCAAAGGCAGCCAGAATTCCATGACTGTATCATTTTGTCGAACCGTGTATCTCTGTCTTTTGCGTAGGGATGGAAATTCTCTGGCAGTCTAATCTGGTCCTTTCCTGGAGACCACGCTTTAGTTGAGGAAGAGCTGATCCTGTTGCGTGAGCAGAAATAGCCTGTGGTGTACATTTCACACTGAAACACGAGCTGACCCGTGTCTCCAGTAACGTTGTCTCTCTGGTATGAGGCCTAAATGCCAAAATGTTGCAACAGCTCTGATGTCATTGCGTACGCTGGTCCGTGTTGTCCTCCAGACAACTCTGCCAAAATAATTTCAAACCACCTCCAAATGAGGTTTGGCTCAAGTTGGTGTTTTGGGTTGTTGTTTCGTTTTTGGACTGTCAAGACTTTCTAAAACCAGTTTTGATCTGCCAAAACACGGATTTGGGCTTTTGGCCAGAAGAGGTCAAAGATTTGAGTCTCCAATGATCAGTCAGAGGTGTAAGATACAAGATATGAGACTGCATAGTGACTGTTGTCATAACCACTGAGTATTTAGCCGGTAATAATGTGAATGGAAGTGTGTGTATAATGTGAAACACTGCAGGATACAGTTTATATTCATCATTATTTCTTTGTGGTGACCTGCTATAATGTCGGCCTTTTTTTTTTTTTAACAAAACTTGGTGAAGTGTTGCACTATTTCACTTTTTTTCAATTTGGAGGATATCTGAGTTAGCATACAGCTGCGTTGTCGAGGTTGCTGCTCATGCAAGTGAATAATGTGAATATTCATTTTGAAGTGATGATGGTGATTAATAGTTTCAGAGATTCAAAGGGCTTCTTGCAGAGGTGCAAAGACCACAGGTTTAAGAGAAAACGTGAAAAGGCTGAACAGTGTCATCAGCTACCCAATTGATTTGTTTCAAAATATTTCCATGCTGCTGTGGCAGCCTCAGGAGCAGAGAAGGGTCAGGGAGGGACAGCTATAGTTAATGAAGTGAGAACTGTAGAGGAGGACGACAGCAGCTGCTGTGGGATTGAACAGCAACAGGTGAGTAGGGATGGGTACCTTTCACATCTGAACCGATACAGTACAGATACTCGGTACCTGCAAATCGATACCGGTATTTTTCGTTACCTGTTTTCGGTACTCTTTTGCATATGTAATTAAAGTTGTTTTAATAAATAGTCCAAACTTCGAATTTTGAACATTTATTTCTCAATAAAATATGGAAGAACTTGACAAAAATGTGTGTGAGAAAGTAGGTAACTTAAAAAATAAATAAATTCAAAATAAATTACTG
>JBCAUF010000039.1:646867-657491 GCA_038406115.1 Haemulon aurolineatum
CACACACACACACACACACACACACACACACACACACACACACACACACACACACACACACACACACACACAGTCAGACTGTCAGCTGGCCCCAGCACCGTGACCTGACGCGAGGCGGCCCTCCTGGCTGCGCCTGCTCTGAATGGGAAATAATGAATCAGACACTTTTCGCTTAGTTGCCCAGCAAAGCATTTTTCTTCTTCCCACATAATATTCATCCTCTCTCTGTCTCTTTCCGCCCCATACAAAAATCTGTAAGCACACAATGGAGGCCCACCAGTCTGAGCATGCCAGGGTGATCCCAGATCATTCCACATGTAACCGCTGCATTAACTGCCATTTTATTAAATTTATTGTGCCCAGACATTTTTTGTAGTGAATTGGTCTAAAATGTGACTCCCCTAGCAGTTTTGTTTTTGTTTGGATCAATGCCCTTTGTTCAGTGAGGGGGAAAATCCAGTGACACTATGGTGCATGTGACTACTATTGCGTGTTGCTTGACAGTGTAGTAAAGCACCATCTCTTCCTCCTTTTGTCAGTAGGTCTGTGCTTCACCTTCCTCTTGTTTAACTAGCTGAAAGCGTGGCTGCAGCTGCTGCATCCTGATGTGACGGTAGACGGGGAGTCTTTGACCTTTTTTTAGGAGTTGGGTCAACTTGTAGTCAGTGTTTCAAGTTGTACTGAAAGCAGGCTAGGTGTCTAATGACTTCATGTAACATGTCAAATGTCCAAGGTTTGACGCGTCTGCCTGTTCACTTGAGTGGTGTTCACCGTGCTTCTCCTGCCAGAGAATGCAGTTTGAATTCACAGAGAAGACATGGTGGGAGTCTTAGCCTGCTTTCAGCCCGGCGCTGCTGTACAATCTGTTCTTTGAAGTCTTTGCAATGATTGCATCAGCAGCTCCTCTAACGGTGCATTGATCATTGAAGGCAGGTCATGTATGAACGAGTAGAGATGTTGACGCTGGAATAGTTTCCCTCTAGTTGTCTGTCATGGCGTTTTGGAGTGGTTTCATTCTTTTCCTTTTGGACCAGTCTCTGCCCTTACATGACCTGCTCTCAACTTCCTGTCACATGACTTGGCGGTCTGCTGTGACTGTTCCAGGTCCTAGGTCACACTTTGAGGGATTTAAGTGTTACTGCAACATTTAAGCCTTATTGGTGTAGATCACTTCATTTTTTTATTATTTTTTTTTTATACAGTGAACTCAAAATGCATTTTTGCAGTTAAATGGTAATAATGGAATTTTATACAAAAAATATTTTTTTGTATTTTTGCTGCGGACCAATACAACCCCTCCTCCCCCTTCTCGTTTCCAAATTCCAAATGTTTCTTTAGATGTTCAAACAAGTATGTTCTGAAGTTGGGGATGACCTTTTCAAAGCAGTCTACATCATGTGTTTCTTTTTTCACTCTCCCTTTCTCCATGAATCATCTCAAAGACTAGAGAGGGAGGGAAAGTGAAAGCTTCCCCTGGGCGAGAGAGGGTGCAGTTGCAGGATATACTGAATGAGACATTCTGCTGTTCTAATTCTTTCTTTTGCTGTTCTTTGGATGGTCAAGATGTGCTAAATATATCTGTGCTACGAGCTTAGTGCTTCAATAAAAAGATACTTATCTGTGCAACAACTGTGGCTTTTGTCTTTTTGTCTAGAGCTTTTAGGAACCATTTATTGAGGATTTTTTGTTTTTTTTAAGAGAAAGGAAAGAAATCCAAGCATAAAAGCCTTCAAAGATGAAAGGCGACAGCAGCATCTCATCTCACTGACTAACCAATAAATGCTGAAAGACAAAATGTGATAACTGTAAGGCATGCAAAATGTGATTAATCATAAGCCTGAAGAGTGTTAACATTTCTCATTTCATTACAGCCCTACACATGAGGGAGTAAATGGATGACACAACAGTGGAATGACTGTCTCTTACAGGGGAACTGTAGTGATTTAGTGCTGCACTTACAGGAATCTGGAGGACCTGTGAATGTGACACATGTTGCTGCTGGGTTGTGATAAAGTGTTTGAGACACATTATCTACCCTAGTGTTACAGTTTTGTTCACACTGCGTGTAGTCATGTTGGCTGACTTTCCTCCTAAAGGAAAGTCACTACAAGCACTTGGTATTTGATTTCGTCACTTCCACGCAGGCTGCTGAACTCATGAGTTTGACCTGTTTGCTGCAAAGAAAAGCATGATGCTGCTGGTAATCTGACTGCAGACTCATCTGATTGAAACGGCAGCAGAGACAAACCAGAAAATGCATTTTCTGCTGAAAATCCTGTGTGACTGTGGATAGCTAATAGTATCATAGTTTACAGTATAGATGTTATGAAAAAATACGAAATTGAACAGTGTTTTAATGGTTGACTGTATGAGATATTGCATGGGACTGAAAGATGGAGAACACGGCTACTCTTCTTATTCTAAGATGATGTATCTCTGTCTATACATTCTTGCGTGTATAAGAGACACAATACCATGAATTAACATAAATGAAAAAGCTATGGCTCCGAAACATTGACTTGGAGGGAAAAAGGGAAGATTTTTATCAATGTTCTCAAATCCCACAGGGCTGTAGAAAGTAAACAAAATTAGTAAATCAGTTTATTGGATAAATGAAATGACAACAAATTGCAAGGAATTCTTGTCAGCAGAGGGGAAATTTATTCACATAGAAGAAGGAGGTCTGGATGTCTGGATGATTCTTTTCATCATTGTCTAACTGCACACTCACAACCGGCCACTGCTGTGCAGATTCTCTCTCTGCAGCTTTCTGGTCCTGAGTAGGCTACTCTGAGAGGGGTTGGTGTAAAAGTCTGACACTAACTGTTAGTCACCTATTGCTCATACCAGTCTGCAGCGACTGCCATATATACACACTTCTCACAAAAGGTTATTGATGTTTGGCTTTTGGATTAAATTTCAGAATACAACTAAAATGCACTCTGACCTTTACATGTGAACTGAAGTTGACCTAAACTTTTGAATGCACATGTCCAATTGTTCAATATTTCAGTACTTATTTAATAACATGCTATTCTCTAACAAGGTGATTAGCCGCAAAAGTCGCAGCAACTGTCTGATTTAGAACCACGAAATGTTCTGGTTCAATGACAATTTGTATTCAACCAGTCCTCATGTTATTGAGACATTGCGGTTTTTTGTTGTGGTATAGCCACCACTGTTGTTTTTGTGTTGTGTTCTTTTGTTTGAGATAAAGACATCACCATTGGATGCCCTGCTTTCATGACAGAATATCACTGGAGCATGAACCTTTTCGAAGGATGTTCTTGTCGAATACCCCTAACTTTTTGTGAGTAGTGTATACATGTAGATACTTCAGACTTCTGCTTCACTTCCCTCTTGTGGCAAAAAGGAGAAACAACACCTCTCTTCACGTATCACTTCTCATTATTAAAAATGCTTTTCGGTTTACAATTTTACTTCTACCGGACCAAACACGAGAACAACAATTTTAAACCGCAATAATAAACATTATTAAACCACATGCGCAATCCACAATCTACGGTTGACGACACAGGTCCGTCGGCCCAGGTTTAATAAGTAATTAAGTAATAAGTAATGAATTAATTGATTTCTTTATTTACACTTTCTTCTAACATATATTTATTCTCTCCTGATATTTCCTCGATATGCGCTTGTGTAACGTAGAATGACCATTCTAGCCTCTTGGCTTTTATTTTGACAGGCTATCTAGGCCTACCTGTACTTCCGGGAAGCTCGGTCTTGCTTTTCTTCACATTCTTTTTGAAGGGAAAGATTTAAAAAAACATTTCAGATTTTTTGTATTTTTTAAGACAACAAAAACGGTGCACGGACCGTCATCCCTGTACACGAGAGACATGCCATCATTTCGAAGTCTGCGCTATTTCGGCCTGTAGATGGTGATAATAATTCTGAAACAGGATATCAGTCATCAGTCCACCAAAGAAGAAGAAACCCCTTCACGTTGTCTTCCGCCGCTTGAACTCACGTGGAGGATCTTCTCATGCTCGCTGCTGTTGATTGAAGACACAGACATGACGCTGTTGGATGGAGTAGTGTAAGTTACACTTCATTCATGTTGGGAGCTCGTTGTGTTCTGTTAGGTCCTAAAGAATCGGCCTGTTAACTGCCCGCAATGGCTGTAGTCGACCACAACACGTAAACTCTCCGCCTGTGCCAAAGTGGTCTCTAACCAAATGAAATGTTCTGAGGTACCGTGTCGTCGGGAATCCGTCGGGAACCCGTCGGGAACCAGTCGGGAACAGGCAAACCCGAGGCTGAGTCTGTTGAGACCGCAGTCTTTAGTCTGCCATGAGGTCTGCTGTGGTGTTGTGCTATCGTGCCTTCATCACTGTTGTACAAACAGACACTCTGGCTCACACACCTGTTCACAGTGTGGGTTTAAATGTGGACGTGTTTGCTGTTTTGGGATCTTTGTTGCTCTTGAGTGTATCTAAAGTAAATGCATCCGTGTGAGCACAGTGGTTCAGAACAAACTTTAGTCTTATTTCAGATGGTGTGTGTCCAAGATGGTCCGTGTGTGGTCGACCCAAGGTGCCTTTTAACTGTTTGATTTTTGAATGTTAATAAGAAACAGAAACGGGCCGTTTTTTCGTTATTGTACCTAGCAAAAAACAAAAATCAAAAGTTCAGCTCGTTTTTTCGTTACTGTAAACTCAATATTTCATTTCCGTTGGTGGGCGGGCCTTCGACGCCTCAGTGTGCTCGCTCGGTCCCTGATAGGCCAATAAGTAGCTCATGAAACCTGTATTGCTGAACTAAATACATCACGGACTACTACCATGAGTAGCCTACTATCAACTACTTTTACTTGGAAAAATTTGGAATAATTTGGACAAGGAAGAGATATTCAAAGTCTCATTGGAGACTGAGAAGAAACAATGAGTATGATTTAACAGGTGGATACCATCACTCAGTTTACGTTAAAATTGTGGTTTAACTTAGTACGAAAATACAAACTGGAGAAAGATCTTGGAGTGATTCGATGGATCGCATATGACCGGCGTTTTACCCCTGGCTCTCTTGATCAGAGGTTTAAACAATGGATTCATAATATGAATGAATGCAATATGTACAGTAATTAAAAACAGGGACTTCATGTAGGGGTGGGCGATACTGGGAATTTAGGTATCGATCCGATACCAAGTAAATATCGACATCGATACCGATGCCGATACTTTTACTTGAAATGTCATTGTCAATGTCATCATTGAATTATTTTGTGATTTTGCCTCTAGTTAGTTGATTATGATTATGATAAAAGACACCACAAAGATTTTAGGCAAATAAAAATGTTTTTTATTAACTAACTACAACAATGAAAAAATCTAACAGTATAAAAATGATAAAATAATTCTTCAACTACCACAATTGTTTCAGAAAAAAGTCACTAGTGCAAAATAACAAAAGAGCAGCAATGTAACAAAATATAAATAAAACAATGTAAACAACACAACAAAAATACTTTCCATTGCACACTCTTATGAAAAATAAAGTCAGTAATGCAAAATAACAAAAAAGCAGCAATGTAACAAAATATAAATCTAACAATGTAAACAACACAACAAAAAATACTTTCCATTGCACACTCTTATGAAAAATAAAGTCAGTAGTGCAAATAAAGTGTAAACTGCAATTGGCTGTCATTTTTGACCTTTAGCTCTGCTCACAAAGCCCTTTTGGCTCTGTTCCCATGTTGAGTCACAACAGATTTAAAGGTTTTTGTTCAGGAACAGTAGCATTCCTTTTTATTGCACTTCTTCTTTGACTGACTAACTGTCCTGCCTTGGAGAAAATCCTTTCTGCAGGTACAGATGTTGCCATTAGTCCAAGCTGTTTTTTCGCAATCTGCTCAGACAGGGAAATGTTGGCTCGTTCATTTTCCAGCAAAGAAGTGGGTCTCCATCCCGCGGAATTGGTTTCTCTTCCGAGTACCGGCGCATTTCAATAACAGCATCAGTACCAGCTGTGCGATGCTGCTCTGATGCATGGATTTCCGTATCAAATTCTGTCCATATCCCACCTTTTGTTGCAGTTGGGATTGGAGAAGCTCCTGCAGGGTAGTTTAAGGTAGATGCAGGACCCATTGCTGAGGCAGTGCTGGTGGCAGAACTTGTGCTTGGTTCATCTGGAGCAGCTTCTGATCGGGCTGAGGTCTGGCTCACTGATTGCATTTCAGCAAGGAGTCGTTTCTTCACAGTATCGACATTTGCCACGTCCCGGAATCCAAAGTTCTTAAATCTAATGTCCAGGTAGGTGCTGGTACTGAGGCCATAAAATGTTTCAATACCCCTAAAACGGTGCTGGCACTGTGTTGACAGCACAGCTGCTAGCTTGCTGCCTTGGGCCTCAAGAGATGCAGATGATCTCAGCAGTAATGCAACCAGGGGATCACCTTTGAGACAGACACATGTTTTTCTGATGAGATCTCTCTTGTCACTTCTTCGAATGGTCTCAAGGCATCAAGGGAGAGACGAACCATGGACCAATCATCCTCACTCAGGCACAGTGAGCTCTTTCCCAGAAGGCAAAGTTCTGTGGTGACGGCTTCCTTTTGCTCAGATAGTCTCTCAAACATGTAGAAGACGGAGTTCCAGCGTGTTTCAACAGATTGAATGAGCTTGTGTTCTGGAAACTTGAGTTGTTTTTGTATTTATTTGAGCTTCTCTGTTGCTTTGGTGATATGGTGGAAAAAAGTGACAATAGCACTGCATCTGCGTTGGATGTCGAGAAGATCAGGGAGGGCCTAAATGGGGTCTTTCACAGTAAGATTTATGGTGTGTGCAAAACATGGGTAATGTGCCCAACCTGCTTTGCGTACAGCAGCAACCATATTGGCTCCATTGTCAGTGACTACAGCCTGAATTTTGGCAGTTATGTCCCATTCATCTGTGATTCTTTTCAGCTCCAAGCAAATGTTGTCTGCACTGTGCTTTCCTGAGAAACTGCAGGTTTCTAGCACATATGCTTGCATCTCCCAGTTCTCGTCAATAATATGGCCAGTGACAGTTAAATATGCCTCTGTGGCTCTTGATGTCCACATATCTGTGGTCAATACAAAACTGCTAGCAGCATCTAGACATCCTTTTACTTTGGCACGACAGTCTTCATACATTGTAGGTATCTTCTGTCCCATGAAAAATGTCCTACTTGGGATTCTGTAGCAAGGATCAAGTGTCTTCATTAAGCTCTTGAAACCCTCCTGTTCAACCACAGAGAGGGGTTCTAGGTCCTTCACAATCATCTCAGCAATGCCCCTTTTGTGAATTATCTAGGTGAAATAACAGAATGATTAAGATGAAGTCTGTAACTGTAATCTGCATACAGTGTAAATAGGAATACAATTTTTCCTTCAACAGTTATAGGGTTATTGTATTCAGCCATATTCATATTTCAGGTTTGAGATATAGAGCATATATTTATATGGTAACTATATTTTTGTGTTCCAGTAATAAAGATCTTTTTCAACAGGCTGAATGATAATTTAACCAGTCTGCTAAGAGAGAGAGAGAGAGAGAGAGACTTAAACTAAACCGCAGTATCGATCTCATCACGCTAGTATTGAACCGATACTCATCTTGGTATCGATACTATCTACTACCAGGAGATGAAACAATAATACGATTTAAGTAATTAAGACCATTTCAGATATTTGCAGATAAGACAAATGCATAAATAAAAAAAATATAGGTCTTGATAGAAATGAAGTCGCATAAGAACCACAATTTAAACCTATAATTCCAAGAAATTTAGAACAATCTCTACAATCTACTGGAGATAAGAGGGAATACAACCTCCTATGTAAAACTGAGGTGGGAGAGAGAGCTGGGGGTGAATATTTCTGAAGATGAATGGTTGCATATTTAGTGAACACAGCAGTCAACCACATTATCATGCACTTGGAGACCGCTGGAAGGACTTAATTAGATTCTTTGTGACGCCTAAAATCAGGAACAAATATACTTCAGTATATGGAGAGGATGTGGAGATGTGGATGTGAACGAATCACATGTTTTTTGATTGGATGAAAATTGTGAGAGAAATGCATAATATGGAGCAACTCACCTATAAGATAAGGACTTGAGTAACATGGTCGCGAATAAGGACTATCATACAGATAATAGAATAGTTCGTTTGCTATGCTGTTTGTACATTGTCAATGAAAAAAACAATAAAAAGAAAGTTTAAAGAAAAAAAACAAACAAAAGAATTGGCTTTGCTGTTCCAGTACTTCTTGAAGGGACTGTAAATGCCATACATCTTGAAATTCAATAGATGGCAGTAAAGTTCTGTCGTGAAAAACTGGCCATTGTTGGGCAAAACACTAAGACTCAGTGTCACATTCACAGCAAGCTATCACACTTTGAGCATTAAACTCGCACAACAGACACAGATCCCATGCTATCAAGAACAAGACTTTAGCTAGGTACTCACTGTACCTATTTTGACATAATTCTAATTGTTTTGGGAATGTATTCACGTATGTAGTGGTTGTGCTTGCAGATTTGCACATCACAGAAAAGTGGAGTGTTAGTAGAGGTCTATGCTCTCTGAGCACTCCAAGTTTAACATCTCTTGGATATTGTGACTGTGGCAGCTTCAGTTTTTACTTGTCTGTACTGTGAACATCACCTGTAATTTGTATGCTCAGGAAACCCAAGACTAAGCGCTCCAAGCGCTTCTTGGAGAGCAGGGCGCCCAAGCTGACTGAAGATGTGAAGACCACCATGATTATGAAAGGGGGGAACACCAGTCAGACCATCACCCAGGCCCTCAAGGACATAGTGAGTAACCTGATGATGCTTGGGTTGTTACAGAGGTGTAATGATCCTCTGTATCAATCTCCAGATGCTACAGAGGATAACATCATCACACTGTGTTTTAACATCTGGTAGACTTATTTTTGTCACTCTCTATCAACTCTTCTTTGTTGTAAGAGAGAGAAAACCTAGTTTCAAAGTAGAAAGTAGTCTGTGTAATTCTAATAAACCAATGAAATTATTTTTAGGAGAGACAGTCAATCTAATGGCTCCACTTTATGTAATACAGATTTGAAGTCACACAGCTTAACTTACTCTACCAATCCTATTTAAATGCATTTTTCTGACATCCTCGATCAAACAATATGTTCATAGTTTCAGGCAAAGTAACTCACTTTGGAGCCAAAAAACAAACTAATTGTAAAATTATTTTTTGCAGCATAGATAATTTCTATGAGGTGTCTAGAACAACATACTAAAAGTCCTCAGATATCCTGGTTGAGGAAATATGTTAAATTCTCATCAATCCGAGATGTGTGCCAATAAGGCCAGACAACAATACACCCCAACGGGGCTATTTTTTTCCTTTACTCCTATCAAAATAAAACTTTTTACAATGAAAGTACCCATGAAAAGTAAAAAAAATTGTATCACAAGTTTCTTTGAAAATTAATTTGAATGATGATGATGATGCAAATGAGCTATATACTAATCGAATATGTCCAAAATACACCCAAATAGGCGTAATAGAAGCACACCGAGGATACAAGCACAGCAGTTTTAACAGCTTTACAGCTTTACAGCTTATTGATGGGCATATGATACATGCAACATATGATTTGCATAAAAATATACATGCCTTATACAAATCCAACTATAAAATCACTTTCTAAACAGATTTCATGATCAGCAGATGGATTTATGAGCAGTTTAACTTAAAATCGTGCTAAAATGACAGGGGCGTGCAAAGGTTTCGGCACCCTTGGTCAAAGTGAGGAAAAGATGAACTCTTCTCCAAAAGGCAAGTTAAAGATAAAACATGCTTTTCAACATTTTAAGCAGGATCAGTGCATTATTTTTGCACCATACAAAGTTTTTCTTTCCTTGTTGAGACTGGTTAGGGAAATCACCTCTGTCCACAATCTTTAGAATGAAAGTGATAATTCCACAACTACACTTGTGAAATAATGGAAGTTGACTGTTTTGGGTCTCATGTATGAGGCAGGGGTTAAGAGGTCTCACTGCTGGACAGTATTGTTAATAGGAGAGTGGAGTTCCAGAGTGGTGCAGAGGATTTCAACCACATTTGTAATGTAACAGCTGCATAAATGCAGTCTATTTGGCTCAAAAACTGTGGACTTAGTTGCAGCGTTGTTCAGTCAAATTCTTTTTTTCCTGCAGTATGCCCTGAAGAAGCCCAATGCTGTGCTGTATAAGAAGTAAGTGGTTCCTATCTCCGCAATGTACTAGTATTATTTCCTTTGGCAAAGCACTATATATTTTCCAGAGAAGGCTCTGTGTCCAGTGGAATAAACAGACAGAAGCAGTTGTTGATATCTTGCAGCTGGTTAAGAGGAGTGAGGAGTCAGCAGGCAATGATGATATAAAACAGGGTAGTCAATAAAATAAAATTAAAATTTCAAAGATTATGAATCACCACAACCACTATAGTCACTTGAGCATACATGCATAGACATGCACAAAAAATATTATGCTGCCAGTAGAATTCTAGATTAGTTGTGAATGCATGATCCCCTCTAGCGGCCTGAGGCCTGTACTACGAAGCTGGATTAACTAGTCCAGGATCTCTCCGCCACAACTCGCTCAACTTCACCGGATCT
>JBCAUF010000039.1:679681-691817 GCA_038406115.1 Haemulon aurolineatum
AGTCTTGGTGATTTATTCAAGGAAACAGGACCAAAAAGGTTGGATTTAGCACTTACCACTGACCTCTGAGCCTTTAACTCACAGTAATATTTATTTATTTTTATTTAGTTCCACTCAAAATGGTGTTATGTATTGATATACAGCTGCATTGGTTTTTGAATCCTTTCTGTCTGGTCGACAATAGGCATACATGCAGTCTCACTGCTGTAGGTTCAGTTATGGTGGGGTGACCGGGTTCAGAGCAAAGGGGTTTCCAGCAAGGAGTCTTTAACAAAGCAGACAGACGACTTAGGGCAACTCTCACTCGTCTGTCAGTGTCCAAGAGGGGCCTGCGGCTAACGGTGGATGTCACTGGGACAGAGAGAATCCTGATATTACATTTTTCAATCTGGAATTCCTCTTTGTCTGAAGCGTAAATGCTTTTAAATCGAGAGAGCCAGCAGATGAAACCACAACAGCAATTTCCTGTTGTCCTTGAAGGATTCTTTGCTCTTTTTGTTCACTGCATTTATTACATTATGTAGCTTAAAGCAGACTGATATCCCCACAAATATGAGACTGGGCAGAGTGGACCCCATTGAATATAGTGCATTTTTACTGACTGCAGTGTCTGGAATAGATCCTATGAAGCTTTGACAGTGTACTTTTGAATAATGGGGTAATACAGGTCTGTGTCCAGTAAATATCTGTATCTTGTCACATTTGACTTTAACTCATTCCACTGTTGAAAGGAAGCTTAGCTATTTTTGATGAGACAATTGAGTCTCTAACCACTCAAACTTTAGCAGCCATGCAATGTGCAAAACTGAGCTGGAGCACAGAATTGTGGGAAATAGAGCGGGGAGTCCCCAAATGTCTGCACAAATCTTCCTAAAGTGTACCCTGGAAATGTAAATTTGTGACTACTTCAGGCGTTTACCTACTTTGGTTTGAATGGCATCTACAAAACTGCAAACAAACTATGTAAAACATGTTATGGTTGATTGACAGTTTTGGTCCGGTCCAGACTGAAACATCTCAACAAATATTTGCTAGATTGCCATGCCATTTTGTACTGACATTCAAGGTCCCCACACTAGTATCATAATAATTTGTATCCCCTTGACTTTTCCTCTAGTGTCACCACGAGGTTGGCATTTTTAGTTCTAGTGCTTGTGAGCTACCTCAACAGCTATTGCTATCACAGTTTGATTTTCATGTTCCCCTCAGGATGAACTGTAATAACTTAAGTGATCCCCGACATCTGATCTTTTGCCATCATCAGGTCAAATTTTTAATTTATCTAATATGTTGGTTCATGAACAAATATCAACAAATCTCAGAACTGAAGAAATGTGGACTCTTACAAAACAACAAAACAAAGGTCTTTCTATTCTGAGAACGTCTATCTTCTGGGGAAACCTGAGTGTCTAATACTCTTCCAGCATGTGGTGACATTACTCATGTACTCCAGCTGCTGTTCATTTTCCCACTAGTTTCTCTTACAGTATCCAGTATAGGGTGTGTGGTTTCGTTGGAGACCTAGAAGTGCCCCAGGCAGTCGTTCCTACAAAAACATGTCACTCACTCCTGGCTTTTTTTCACTTGATTTTCCATCTTCGAAGCTGTGAACAATACAACTAATGTTTCTGAAGCGTTTCTGCAGTTACTGTACATGTACTGTTCTCAGCAGCACATACTGTACCCACCTGCTTCTTCAAACAAATAAGAAACCTTACAGATATTTGCTTTCTGAGTCTGCCAACAGTTAATTCCAAACATCACTTTGTCCTAAATGAATTCTTTGCTTCTTGACATGCTGTACTGTACCAGTCAAAAGTTTGGACACATTTCCTCATTCAAGCAAATAGAAAGGTGTGTCCAAACTTTTGACAGTTGCTGTAAAGTCTGCTGCAGCATGTGACAGTGGTGTCCAACCAACTCACAGAAGACTGCTGATCGAGCATTAAGCAAACACTCTGTTTCCTGTGGTAGTCCTGTTGGTCACAGTTTTGCTTCTTCTAACATGACTTGGCAGCATATCTGACTTGCAATCAAGTGTGGCCCCTGACCCCAGCAGAGCATATGACAATATTAAAGGGGCCCTCCCTGCCTCTTAAAGGCCCCGGTCTTCTTGGTTACCCAATTTCTATTAAAATGTTAAATCCCACACTAAACAGACACAGCACAGACAGACATAGACTGACAGATTTCACAGTCCCTTTAGAGATTGGTCAAGCAGTAGAGATTATGCTATACACTTTACACTGACTTTGTCTATCTAGTTATAAAAGACCAACAAGTTAAACTGCCTGGCACTATTGTATTTATGCATCAATGTGAGGAAGTAACTTGATTTGTCACATTTTTAATTCACCGGATTATGCAAATATAGAGATTTTGTTATTCTGCTTATTTTATCTTATTTAATATAAGTTTACATGGTATATATATATATATATATATATATATATATATATATATAACCTAACCCTATATATGATATTTTGCTATTTTTATATTAGCCTGGATGTTTTTTATTTCTTTCTCTACAGAGGAAGTTTACAGTGTAATCCACCCAATAGGTAGATGATGTCTCCATGGCATCTTAGTGTTTTCCTGAGTCTTTCCTGTCCACTCCATGTGTGTTCCTGCTGTTGTAGGTTTTCGTCTTTGCGCACTACGAAAGGCAAGTGGAGTGTCCGTAGCTTTTAGCAGACCTGTTTCCTTCACGGTTACAAAGACAAATGGAGGCAAATGCAAACAATGCCCAGTATGATTAATGAACAAGATCTAAAAAAAGAAATTCTTAGCTGCTTGGCTACTTTACAGTGTGTGTATGTGTGTGTGTGAGTGTGAAAGACATAGAGAGAGAAAGAGAGAGAGAGAGAGAGAGAGAGAGAGAGAGAGAGAGAGAGCTCATGGATAAAGTAATAATAATAATAGTATTATAGTATCTCCAGGCTTTGTTTGGTAGACAGTGTCAGATTCCTGGAGACAGTTTTGTTTGGTGTCTCCACCAGTTTTCTGCGTTGAATGTAAAATGATAATCACTCTGCCTTCCAGCTTGTTGTGGGATTTTCTCATACATTCATTCACTCTTGCCGTCTTCTCTCCGTGTCTCCTGCAGCATGGGTGGGCTCCCTCTCCATGGGAATGATCTTCTTCTGCTCTCCCATTGTCAGCGTCTTCACCGACATCCTCGGCTGCAGAATCACAGCAGTGGGTGGCGCCGCTGTCGGCCTGGTCGGCCTGATGGCCAGCTCCTTCGTCACGTAAGGATAGAATCAGCTTTTCACTTGTCACTGCTGCATACAGTGTACATGCCACCTACTCCTACAAGCTTAGAAACTTCAGTCCAGAGTTACAATGAGAATTTTATAGCTTACCCTCAGGGAGATATTGAGACGAGCTGACTCAGGTGCGTTTCTGAAGGTTCATCACTGTGGGCCACTTTACATATAGAATTCAGCTGTATCATGGCCGCTGTGGCTCAGGTTGTAGAGCGGTCGTCCACCAATCAGAAGGTTGGTGGTTAGCCTATAGGCTATAAATGCATTTTTTGATTTTAATAAATTAAATGTTGTCCTAACAGGCTGACAATAATGTCAAACTGAAACGCACTCATTAAATCTGTGATTTGCTCTGCTTGTACTGATAATAACCTCTACTGTAGTTGCTCTGATCACTGCCGATCATCCACGGCCCTGACGTGCGGGGCGTGTGTCTGTGTGTGTGTGTGTCTGTGCACGCTCCGTGGAGTCAGTGTGGAGGTGACAGAAGCAGAGCTCACCACCTTTTTTTGACACTGTAAAATGGTAGAGTGTTACTTACTCAGGCCATCCACTGCAAAATTTCATACCGTTAGGACATCATTTTGGGCCAAACGATGCGATGCGGCTAGGCTTTGTTTTGGCGTCTCTCTTTCAAGACGCTGTGATGAGATTCATTTGTCACATATGTCAATAACAGAAATACTTCACTTGGAAAATATTTCAAATGTATTCATTAGTATTTGACAACAATTATAACTCATTGTGAAGCAGCTATAACACATACAGAATGTTTCATTTCACTTCAGTATAACATAGTTGTAGCACATATGATATAACAAGTCTTTACATTGTGTTGTGCTTGTTAACAAACACACTAATAACCACTTCAAAATCTCTATACTTCTTTATTTCTACATTGTGTGTAATAATGTGTTATAATGCATGTATTTATTGTTTATACTTATACATCCTGCTCATAAATTAGGGAAGAGATTAGTAAAATCTATATTTGGGAAAGACATTGTTACTTAATGTGTGAGTTGAGCAGATCTCTCCTTCAGGCTTTTACCAGGACTCTGTGGGTAACAGCCCCTGAATTTCACACTCTGTTGTTAATCATTTCCTAGAATTCCATACTGGTCTGCACACAAGTTAACACTCACAAATGCACAGAAGTATAGGACCCAAACCGAAGCTTCTTATCACTTTCACGTGTGGCAAATATGTGATAAAACAGTTGTTTTACAGCTTATCAAAAGATGGTCAAACAACATATCACAAACACAAGGCAGGCTGATAGCCCAACAGTGCAAGGTGCAAGATTTAGTTTCACTGTTGGCAACTTCTTTTCTGACGCAGACACTCACTGAAGCAGATTTATTGACCTTGAACAGGACTTGGACACAACTTGGAGGTGCCGTCCTGTACTTGTTTGAAACTTATTGGACTTGATTATGAAAAATAAATTACATTTTACATTGTTGAATGTGCTGTTTTATGTCATTTCCAAGGCTGAAAGTTGAGTGGACAGAACTCTGGCACATAATGGTTGTATTAAGACTGTCTATTTCTATAGAGAGCTTCAGCAGCATATGGATTGGTCCGATCTGATCTGATCTGATCTGATCTGGGTGATTTTCAAAGAGCAACGTGGGCAACATCTTGTGAAATGTGAATGTCTAGAAGGGCGATTATACTGATCCTTGACAGACACCTTTATGTGGGGACGACCAGAAAGATATGATTTGAACCAGCTGTATGCAAAATCATCAAAAGCCATGGAGAGCAGCTGATTAAACA
Organism: Haemulon aurolineatum; assembly: GCA_038406115.1. Classification (NCBI taxonomy): domain Eukaryota; kingdom Metazoa; phylum Chordata; class Actinopteri; order Lutjaniformes; family Haemulidae; genus Haemulon; species Haemulon aurolineatum. The sequence continues at coordinate 684,736 of JBCAUF010000039.1, forward strand.
AAACGTCAGGCTAATGGTGTCAGACGCACGTAGGGTGGTTACACATTCACCAAAAAGATCATGCCGAGGAAAACCATGAGTTTGACTTTAGCTGTTGGTGGATAAGTATGCAGCAGTAGTAGTTTGGAGGGAATAGCCCTCAGTGACCCACGTTGTAAATGAATGGCTTTTGCATGAGGTACTAATCAGTGCATTACATGCAGTAGAACACAGCTGGTGCACCTCCAGTACAGAGATTCAGACAAGAGTACCAGCATACAAGCTAGACTCTGTACTGCTGTGGACGGGGTAAGCAGCTAAACATATTTTTGGCAATAGTGCAAGCATTTGCTATATTACGAATATGTTCAATGCTTTACTTTCTTTTCTGACCAGACACTGAAGTTCAAACACTAATGACCACTAATGTTTCGGAGCGCCATGCTGTGTGCATACAATCATGTCAATAGTGAGTTTGTAGTACAGTAAAAGGTGAGGTACCTTATTGTTCTATCTCCTTACAGGTCCCTGGGCCCCATGTACTTCACTTATGGTATTGTGTTTGCCTGTGGATGCTCTTTCGCCTACCAGCCCAGCCTGGTCATCCTGGGTCACTACTTCAAGAAGCGCCTCGGCCTGGTGAACGGCATCGTGACTGCCGGCAGCAGCATCTTCACCATCACCCTGCCCTTCGTGCTCTCGGGCCTGCTGGAAAAAGTGGGTCTCCAGAACACCATGCGTGTCCTCTGCATCCTGATGTTTGTGCTGATGCTGGCCGGCTTCACCTACAAGCCCCTGCTGCCAGTTAAATCCTCCAACACCCGCACTGGTAGCCGGTGCCCCCGCATGAGCCAGATCTTCAACATCAATATCTGGAAGTCTTTGGGATATCGCATTTGGGCCTTCGGTATCCCTGCAGCGCTCTATGGCTACTTTGTGCCTTATGTTCACCTGGTAAGTTCTTCATACTTTGTCCTGTTTGTGTTGTTGGGTATCATCACCCCACTCTCTGGGCAAAAGGTCAGTCCGATGACGAAAAGCAGCACGTAAATGCCAACAGACGGATTGCCTGGTGTGATTTCCCAGTATTCTAATCCCGTGTTTTGGATGTGTTCATTGGCACGAGGGAGGAAAAAGGGCAAGAGGTCAACTAGGGAGCTTCAACAACACAGATATCAAAACACATACTAGCAACATGAGTCTTCTTTTTGTGAAAGCTGAGAGGGAGGGAATGTTCCAGGAATTCAACGATGGCGCGGAGTGTTAACATGAGATGGTTTATGACTCTTAAGTTCTCTGGAAGTCTCTGCCCAAAAGGAAGTCAACTTTTATGTTGCAATGATGTTAAAACTCTTGCCTCAGTAAATTAAAAGTATGTTTTTATTTAGTTGGTTCTGTTTAAAAAATTCCTGACGCAGCGTCAGTCTCTCAAATGTTCGAATAATATTTTGAAATCCACATTGTTTACCGACATGTTTGCCAGGTACCAGTCTTCTTCTTCCCTTCCTGTTGCCAGTAGTTTGCTACCTTTTATCATGGGTTTCTGCCGCCGGGAGTCTTCCTCTTCTGCTTATGCTGGTTGCTGTGTTTCCTAGCACAATTCTGTTGCAAACAGTCGATCAGTGGAATACTGTATTGCATGTGTTTCCTTGTGGGGATGCAAAAATCTGACAGCACTCTCCAACAAGTTCACACTTTCAGTATATTTAATTTCTTCACACAGGAGCAGTGGCAACAAACGTATGCGTTTCAGCTCACAGCTGTCCTCAGCCATCGTCCTTTGTTAATTGATGGGTGTGTCTCCCCCTTAAAATAAATCAGCTGGTCCAGATCCCCCCACTGGAGAGATAAAAATATATATTTAAAAAGTTGACCAGAATGCATCAATGCCAGTTACATCAATTAACAAACACTGTAAGCTGAAACGTGTCCATTTGTTGCCACTGCTGCTGTGTAAAGAAATGAAATATACTGAAAGTGTGAACTTGTTGGAGACACACTCATAAAAAATATGGTCAAGAACTCTACAAAGTAACTTAGCTGTCAATATGTTAAAATCACTGTGGGCATGTCCTACAGTTATACGGTTATCTGGTTCTTTGCAGGTTGATTTAATAATATGAGCTGATGAAGTCCTTTAAAACTCTATTGGACAAGCTAAGTATGCGTATCCCAAAATCTGGATACATCTGGAGACGTTAGACAAAACTATCTGGATGGCTGGATGCCACTAGAGGCAAGTGATTTATTCGAGGTTTTCCTGTAAAAGCCGTTGACCTAGTACCAATGAGCTGTTGGCATCTTACCTCTGTTGAGTCTTAGATACAAACTGTACATGTTATTCCCTCACAGCAGGATGTTTCCACATGAGACACTTCAGCCGTGTGGTCCTGATGACTTTAACAAAATGTGACAGGAACACTCAATCTGCAGCTCTCATTTAATTCAAGACACGGTTCTGTAAACAGGTGTCATTTTCCCTAAGTCTCCGGTTTCAGCTACAAGATGGGAAAGTATGATTTGAGAGGAAACATGTTTTTGGGAGGGCTGTAGAGCGGAGTCTGGATGTGTTGAACGGACTGGAGGTTTATTTGGACACGTTGACTTTGTTATTGGAGGAAGATGGGCCCATCCCGGGGATCCCAGCCTGTGTTTTCCCAACACTTCTCCTGTGTCTGCTACTCAGACTGGGACACTGCAGGGGCCGGGCTGCAGCCTCGAGGCCACCCCAGCACCCGTCCTTCCTCAGCCACCCACCCAAGCCCCAGCCTTGTGACACTGCATGGGAAGCAGAAGGAGGAAAAAACATGGGTCAAACCGCACATTGTTCAGGTTTTCAGGAAGGGAGTCCTATCAGGCCCTGGAAACCTCTCCATACCGCTCTTTCTCTCTGGCATGTGTGCGCAAGACCAAGTGTTCCTCTGCATGAAATGCAACGCTCAGCCATTTACACACTGCCACAGTTCCTCTTCCTAGATCAGGTTGTAAATATCTGAAGATTGTAAAAGACCAAAGTCCAGTGGAGGTAGTGTGATAAACACACACACACACACACACACACACACTGTTCCAAGAAATGATAATCCGAGATAAGATGGATGGAAAAATGGCCTTCAGGTACTGTATGGCTGTGTTTGCTCTGTAAGCGGATTGATAAAAGGTGTGGTCGTGTATTGTCAAGGGCAGAGTGAAGAGAGAATTTAGTGCTGAGTCACAGAAAGGTCCTTCTCTTTCTGAAGCTGCCTCCACTTTAAAATGAGCTTGTTTCAGTGTGTTTAATGAGGAGCACCTGCAGGGCTGTGGTGTGTGGGCCGGAGCAGGGCTGGATGTTTAATGACCATCAAAGAGAGAGCAGAGGGAAAGTGGTTCTGTGCACAGTGGGGCTCTGAAAGGGGAAATTCACCCTAAAACACACTATTAAAGCAGCTTCCAAGAGTCCATTGGTGACATGCCATTTTGGAATTTTCTTTTTCTTTCTCTTGTTTTTGACTGAATGCATTTTTTTCCCAGCACACATTTTCACTGGTCGTACCAATCACGTGACGGATTTTTGTTGTTGTTGGTTTTTTTTCATGGAATCAGCTGACAGTAGAGAAAGGAGTCTCTGACAGTCAAACAAATGAAGCATCTATCAGAACCTGTGCTCGTCCTTTAACAGCTGTTCTGCAGCTTCAGTAGACCATGATGCATTGCAGCCAGAAAATGGGCTGCTGTTTGAGTAAAAGGTTTTTCACTCTGAATCCTCTCTGGCCCCACAGCTCATCACCCTGTCCCAACATGAATTCACTCGCTCATGCTGAGCCCCACACTCACTTCATGTCCGTTTGTGCTTGTGTGAATGTGTTTTTATTTTGTTTGTGTATTTTGTGGAGTTTTGATGTTCTGCCACAGCCTCTGGATTGCATCACATAGAAGTGAGCTTAGCCTGAGTTCCTGAAAACGTGATGAAAGACACACACCGTCAGTCGAACAGTCAGACCACATCCTGCTGCATGTTCATAAAGATGTGATAAGCAACAGTGCTCCTTTGATCAATTTCAGAACAATTATCTTGCCCATCTGTGTGTCCATGGGTCCGTCTGCAGCTCATCTCACATACTACAGTACTGGACCCATCAGCCTCATGGTGTTGTTCAAGGATGTTCAAGGACCTGTTGTGGTTGTGCTGATTGACAATGTTTGAAAAACAATCATAACATTTTGACGGAGCATGTTTCCATTTTCTGATACTGTCAGTGGACAGTGTACACATATATATCAAAGCCTCCACCGATGATGATCAGTGAGAAACTCTGACAGGAGTCTCCAGGACCATCATGTTTGAGGACAGAGCAGGAGCTCTCCATTTTTGATTTGTTTGGAGCGAGCGTGCAACATAGAACCATCCTGCCGCCTCGCAGGAAGCCTCGAATACATAACACACATAATTGATGGAGTGTGTGAATGAGTCAGAGGGTTCAACAGGGAAAGTCTTCTTGTGTCTGTTTGAAAGACCCAGCTGGTCACAGAAGGATTAAAGCTTTCCTCCTCCTGTTTGTTAACTAATGTGACAGTGTGACATCAGCCTGTCTGATTGATCAAGCAGACCAGACCGATCTTGTCAAGGGAAGGTCGAGTGTGTGTGTGTTATTTCCCCGTATGTTGTGTTACCTTACCTTGCTTCTTGGCTACATGACCCACTTGACCTTATCATGGTGTACTGTGGCTGACTGATGCAGTTATATCATAAACACATTGCACCACAGTGGATTTTCACAAGTGAACGGTCATCCATCTCCTTCTCAGCAGAATGCATGAAGATAAACCAGAGTGAGATCTTTTTATTGAAAAGGAAAATTCATGCCGCAGTATTTCGACCTCAGAATAGAAACATCTCCTGTCATTTTACAGTTGTTACTTCATTCATTATCTTTCAAATTGACAGAGCATTGCATTAATGTAACATTCCTTTTTACAGACTCTCATATTCGAAGGGAAAATAACTAAACAAGCACATCTTTTACGACTTAGATGTTTTCCATTGATATTTATAGTTTGTTTGTTTTTCTTTCCCTTTTTTTATATATATTTCTACCCCCACTCCTCCCACAAAAGAAAATACAATCAATAAAGCATAGAAAAAAAGCAAAGAAAGAAAATTAAATACAAAAAAGAAAATTAATTAAAAAAAAATAAATTCACGTTCATTCATATTCATCCACGGAGTTTGTATTACAGTATATGACTCTTTCCACTTTAGCTACTTTGGTGAGAACATTGAACCAGACCTGGATAGGAGCTGATGTAGCTTTCCATTGGCAATATATTAGCTTTTTAGCAACAGTAAAGGCTATTGCTAGCCATTTATTATTTGCCTGGTTTGTAAGCCTGGAAAAGATACCCAGAAGACAGACAGTAGGATCTGGCTCTACATCAGTACTAGTTATTTTGCTCCACATTGGCAGACCTTGGTCCAAAATGTTTTGATTGGCCTACATTCCCATACCATGTGCATGTACTGTAGGTGCCCTCGTAAGCTGAGACCCTCCAGCACAGGCGAATAATAATAAACAACATTATTTATTCATTAATTATCTCAGATACCTCATGTCTGGACACAGCACACTGCTTGATGCCATGATGGTGATGAATTGCTAAGAGAGAACAGTAAATGTATGCTCCAGCTGGACACTGCCAAACACATTCAAAGCTCTGAGTTACAAACAGACCTTTGCAAAATGTATGCAGAACACTGAGAATTCATTTGGAGTCCTCTCAAAAAAACTTTGTTGTTTTCATTTTTACTGTCACTGTCCTTTATATTGACTAACAACTATGTGCCTCTGGAGGAAATCAGTGTTCTGCCCAGAAACTGGTCTTGACAACATTCATAAAACACTGATAAAAAGCATTTGTGTTGCGTTGTCTGTAAATCTCATCAAGGCTCTTGATTCAGTTCGTCACAAAATGACGTCATGTTGTTGTGGCTTGAGTCTGTGCTGTTTCTGCACATGGTTTCAAATCACGTGCCCTCATGGCTGATGACGGAGTCCCACAGAGATCAATATTAGCATCCCTGCTATTCACTCTAACTCAAACAGTCTACTTTTAGTGCCTCTAGAGCTGTGTGAGTCATTTAAAGGCTTTGATTGGTGCTCGTAATGGAGATCTAGGCCATCAGGAAATGAACACTGGGAACTCGGCTTGTTTCTCCCTTCTAAACCAAAAAATACTTCTGCTCCACTACGCTGAAACCACAAGATACATCATCATACCTGTGTTTTCATTTATGAAGCCTCATGATCTAATTTGCTGAGATATTTGAGTTCAGTGCCAACAGCCATGACATGAACTGGGGTACACTGGGGCTTTATGGCACTATGAACCTCCCAAGGATGTGTGTGTGAGAGATGAGTGGTTCATTCGATTGAATTGTCATGTTGTGGTGTTGTAAATACATCATTTGTTTCTCTTGGTCTCTTGAATAAATAATGAATAATAATGATAATCTTGGATAAATCAAGCTATTTTTCATGGTTAACGTTCTTTTGTCCTTGTGTTCCACTGGATTAAAGCTCACTGCTTTACTGTCTGCAGATGAAGCATGTAGAGGAGCGTTTTGGAAAAGATGCCAATAAAGAAGTTCTGCTCATGTGCATTGGCATTACGTCCTGCGTGGGCCGTCTCATCTTCGGCAGGGTGGCAGACTACGTTAATGGAGTCAACAAAGTCTACCTTCAGGTAAGTGCCCGGTCTCCTTCGTACCTAACCGACAAACATGAACACACATCTTGTCCTGCACCAACAGTTAAGAGGAAAAGTGCACTGCTGATGTCACTCTGACAGCAGCACATGGAGCAGCATGTAAATGTCATTTTGGTCTGGTCTGATGCACAGACAGGGACACGCCTCTCACAGTATTACTGATATTTCCCTAAAGACTTTTCCCTTTTTCTCATAAAATACTTTTCACAATACAGGACTGTCTCAGAAAATTTGAATATTGTGATAAAGTTCTTTATTTTCTGTAATGCAATTAAAAAAACCCAAATGTCATACATTCTGGATTCATCACAAATCAACTGAAAAATGTTTGATTTTGTTTTGCTGTCATAAATCTCTTT
>JBCAUF010000039.1:777634-788351 GCA_038406115.1 Haemulon aurolineatum
GTTTGACTAATCGATTAATCGAAGAAATAATCGATAGATTAATCGAGAGAAAAATAATCGTTTAGGACAGCCCTAGTTCTAATGTTACATTGCTGAGTCATACAGTGCAGCTGTCTGAACCCTGAGAAAGACTAATTGAAGTGTTGCTGACACTTGCCCTGTTTCTCTCCCATGGTCTCCGTCAGTGTTTCATACAGGTAGTGGACTGCTTTAAAGAGTAACCCTCACACCTTTATGTTTTCAGATCATTGATCACCTGGTTAAATGACTCAAGATAAAGCAGCATTGTGCCCAATACATCACCTGTAGCTAGGTGTTGCATGTTAACCACGAGCTGTTCAGCCTGTGTGACTGTGATCCAGCACAAAGGCCACCTGTGGTACCAAGGTATTCAAAGGGAGAACAGGCCTCTTCCCACATGTATATACATGGTTTCCACAGGCCTGTGAGCAGGGCCTGTTTATTTATTAAAGCTCTTCACTGTGGCTGCTCTGGCTGTGTCTGGACAAGCCTCTGAAACCAGAGAGCACCCTGGAAATGCCTTGGATGAATGCCGTGACGTAACGGAGAGGGTGCCGGTGCTCTCAGCACGGTGTGAGTGACTGCCGCCCGGTGCTGTGTCGTGACTGCAGCACCCACGGAGTCCACTGACAGACCCACTGCAGAAACTGATCCAGCATGTCACAGTGAGAAAACTGATGCATGAAAACATAAACTCTTTTTCTCTTCTCTCTAACACATGGACTCGGCAGCAGACCCTGTGTTCTCTGCTTTTACTGCATGGAGCAGATTCAGTGAATCTCTTATGGACAGGAGGTCAGTGGCCTCAAAGTCAATCTCTGATTCAACTTCTAGGAGGCCCCGAGAAGAAGCTGGGCCCCTGACTGTGGGCTAAAACATCACCGGGTGAGGATTAGTGAGGGGCAGCTTCCCCTCCCTCTTTGTGATCCTCCTCTATTCATGGCTCCACTTCCCTCAGAGTAAACCACACACTCCCTGAAAATGAAAAAATATATATATAAAAGGATGAAAATGAAATCCAATCACACCATACGAACAAACAGGTCTATCATTCAGGTCTACAGTCCCCCTGCATGGGCACACACAGGATGATAATTGAATCAGAGTAACTGAAAGTAAACAGTTAAGAGGACAATGACCTTCTGCCTAATGAGCCAGAGTCCTTTTGAGTCCACCTATTATCCCATTAATGGATCCAAGAGGAATTCCTTCAGACAGCAGTAAGAGTTCCCCCGGAGAGAGCTAAACCTGGGGGACAGGGGGGACGGGGGGAGGAAGAGGCACTCAGCTTTATTCCTCCCTGTGCTTCATGCTTGGCCCCACTCATTCAGGCCAATTGGTCATGCACATACACCACCCCCCCTCTCACCTCCCCCCCGCTCTAACACACACCCAACAAACACTCCAGTGCACATGTCCGTGCAAAGAACCAAAACAGCGCGTCTACTGCTGTGAGGGGCCCCGGGGCCTGTCTGCACCTGGGCAGAGCTCGTCGGCCATCAGGGATGGAGATCAGATCGGCGCCGTCAGACCTCAGCGGGGGGCGCGGGTCTGAGCGACGTGAGAGGCGACTCTGTGTCGAGCTGGGAGACCTTCGGCTGAAATGATTTTCATCATTATGAGTGTGCTGTCATAGCGTGTGCAGTGTGTGTGTGCAGTGTGTGTGTACAGCGTGTGTGCAGTGTGTGTGTGCAGCGCCGTCACGCTGGCCAAATGCTAACAAAAACAGGGGAGGGACCAGGCAGGAAGCGTGGCATCGAGTTACACACGGCTGATTGGTGGGGGTGTGCGTGGCTCAGGTCAGGGAAGGACAGGGAACACAAGTCCGGGGGTTGTAGGCAGAGCCACATGGTGCACATGCACTGCTGACCGCTTCCAACAGGCCAAACATACTGATCTGAGAACAGCAGACACACATTACGCTGCTCATGAATCCCTCCCTTCAGGCCACACAATAAAAACCTCCATGAAAGCACCAGGAGATATCAAAAGGTAGCTCCTTTTTGGGAGGCATGGCCTGTTGGCTGCGAGAGAGAGAGAGAGAGAAAGAGAGAGAGACAGCCCTCTGCACTTCAATGTGTTCCAGATGGTGATGTCATTAGATTTCTGGAAACACTGAGCTGACTCTGATTCCGGATCAGCACAAGTGATACATAAGCTGAGAAAGAAGGGAGTCGAATCTGAGGAGCGCCCACCACGGCCTGCAAACTACAGACACACACTGCTTTATCATTACTGCAACCTGACTCAACCCACACACACACACACACACACACACACACACACACACAGCAGAGCAACACCACCAGCTCCTCTGCTTGTGTCAGAACTCAGCTCCAAAAGGAGACTGACGTCTGCTTAGATGCAGCACACTCAGGAATGTCAGCCAATCAGAGAGGATCAGAGGTGTGGGCCTTTAGACAGGGTTCAAACAAGTGTGCGTGCCCACACACACATGGTCACAAAACACAGGGGGAGCAGGAGCATTGTGACCCACTGGTGTCACGGTGCATGACAGTGTTTCCTCTCCACTCGTCTCCTTGTGAACCTTTGTCACAGCATGTGGGGGATTCAGCACACGAGTGGGACTGAGCCGACGTTCATGTCATCTGTGCATTTCCTGCTGAGTGAGGCCAAAGGCTGCTGGGGAACGGTCCATTTTTCAAACAACAACAACAAAAGACTCACTGATCAACATGCCATCATGGCCTCTTCCATAGATCAAACAAAGATACATCACAAACAATGTTGACCACTTGTCTCCGAGTCCCAAAAGTAAACACAGGATTAGCTGTTGTCGCTAACTGCAGAGGGAATCACTTTAAGGGGCAATAAGCGGAAATGCATCATTTCTAGATTGAAGGATTTAAAAAATCGCTATGTGAAGAACGAGAGGTGTCACTCCGTCCCTCCCTGTAAAAGGCTACAGCCGGTGAGCAGTGGCGGCGGCGGCGGTGTCGTATTTTCAAAGCAAAATGGCGGCGAGCGGAACGAAATGCCTGACCGTGACCAGGATCCCACGTTACGTCTGAAGAAACAAGAGTCGTTGGCAAAGACGAGGAGAGTGGGGCGAGGCGCGGCTCATGACTCACTTTGTTTTGGTCCACAGGCAGTGCATGACAGCAAATCTCGCGGTGAAGCCATTCCACTATTTGCCCCTTTAAAGGGCAACCAGCCAGGTCAGGGCAAAGTCACAATGACCTATAGTCAGAGTGACTGAACTGGGAAAATACCTTATATTTTCCTTTAATACAGCTGAAATGATGAGTTCAAGTTCATAAAGGACTTGAGGCATGTGAATTCATCCTCTCAGTCAGATCTCATCCAGGAGGCGAGGTGACATGACCAGACCCAGATCCAAACATGCTCATCCATTTATTCTCATCAAAGACAAAGAAAGCCATCAAATATTCACAGACAGCAAAAATCACATATGCAATTCAATGATGCCAATTAATTTTCTTACGATTATTGATTGACCATTTCAGACCAAACATTAGGCCTATTTATTTGACTCACTGGGTCAAGCTTAGAAAATTGGACCATTCAATAATGCAGCCATGCCAGAGCGTCTATGGTGTTATATATACAGTATAAAATACCAATCAAATGAAAAAAGAAAATGAGTCTGGTATGATAAAATGAGTTCACAGCAGTCTAGAGAACAGTGTGTCTCTGCAGTGTGTGGCAGTGCTCATAGCAGAGCTGTGTGTGTTGGCTTCATTGTGCTTGAATCAGTGATGAATTGCTCCTCAGCATACATTTACTGACAAGCTACCCAGACTGCCTCTGCTGCAGTGAGCGTGCAGCCCCCTCACATCGCTGCAACCGCATGTGAACGTGCAGGTTTCTGACAGCACCGAATCAGACCTGACACCCTAACACCCTAACCCCGGCCCACTGTCCTCCATCCCTCTGCTCCACATCCTTTAATCCTGGCTGAAACACATCCCACCGGACGTCACTCCTCCCACTCATCCTGCAGAGGGGAACTGCCACAGCACAGGGGACAAGTTGGACTCCCATTCCCCCCCCCGCCCCCGCTGGGAACTAACCCTGCTAAAAATATACACAGTCACTGTACTGCAATGGTGTGTTTTCACCTGTCAAACAGGGCTGAGGGGAGGGCACAGCGATCGCAAGAGGGTTTGGCGGGGGTGATAATGCTGTGCCATTGTGTAGGAAATGATTCTATTGTTTTGCTGCGTGGGGATTAAGGTCCCCAGAGTGCTCAGCTGTAATGGATTTATTAGAGCGCAGAGCATGTACCAAATAAAACACAAATCTACAGTAAATCTAAGCCCCTCCTTATGTGTCTGTGTCTGCATATATATCATATATGCATATATGCATTATGCAGATATTGTCATACCTGGATGTAGGATTCTATTCTCAATGGCCATGTGTCCTTAATTGTTAGATCCTGAATATTAATGTATTGGCATGATGGTTCCTGCCCTCTCAATGCCTTATACTGTTGCTTTGTCAGCTCCTCTATCCACCAATTTCAATAAGGTAATGAGCAAAGTTTCGCTTCCATTCATTCATATTTGTCTTTTTACTTCTATTAAGCTGAGAAAATGGTCAAAAGGCTCAAAGAGCAGGAGGCGTGCTGTAATCTCGCCTGTTCACACTCCACAGGTTGCTGTAAACACAATAAAACAACCATATAGACCAGAGAGATGTCCCTGAATGCCACATGAGGCAGCTAATGGAACACTGAAGCCATAGGTGTCCGCCAACACCGTGCCATGGTGGAGCAAGGGAGCGAAAACAAAGCTGAGCCGTGAGGAGGCGGGGGGGGCAGGAGAGGACTCCCCCACCGCTGCAGGCAGTCTGTAAGCACGCCGCGATGTTCCAAAATGTCAACACCCTGTAAGATCTCCATGTCGTCATTCTGCATGCTGAACCGTTTGCTTCCCTCTGAACGACGCGGTGTGGACGTGTTGGTGCACGCGCGTGTCCACACACAGGAGCCACAAACATGCCGCGTGCAGGCAGCACCGCGAGACGAGAGAGAGCACGGCCACCGTTAGTTTAAGAAAGAAACAACACGAAAATAAGAGTGAAGACTTGGCTGACCTGAGGGTGTTGCTCCAAATATTCGCACCACCGGCACTTTCTTCACGTCGCTCTCCCTGAACTCAGAATAGCAGACGTCCAGGTCCTTGATGGGACTTGCCAGATAGAAGTCCGCGGTGACGATACGCACGGCAAACATGACTGCCGTATCTGCCAGAGAGGGACAGACCGTCAGAAAAAGCCAAAAACTACTGTTGAGAGTGCATACGATGCGAGGACCTCCGAGGCCGACCGATGCCACCCGAGGGGGATGCTGTCACGGCGGTAAAACAACGACAAAGCAAAGGAGAGGCCCGGTTGTGTCCCATGAAAAAACGCGAACAAAGATTCCACCCGACGTGCCGCCGCCGAGGCTCAGCCGCTGCTGCCGGGGAGAGCTACACTCGACGGCGGCGGGTGATTCTCAGACGCTCCGCAGCTGTCGGGTCCATGTTGGACTTAAAACAGGAGCTGTCTCGTCATATGAGCTCTCTGTGCTGTTTTTGTTTTAGCCAGGAAGACGGTCCTTAGGCTTCCGGTATAATGCGTTATCGCTCCAAATCACGCCTCAGAACTAGTCCCAGCCAGTCCCCAGACAACCCCTCAGCGGCTCTCCTTCTTCCATAACAGGCTAGCCCACGTTAGCTAACCTTTGAGGAGATGGAAGATACTTAGAATGCATAAGAACAGCACTTCCGACAAATCTTTTCAGAATAAAAGTGACGTTGAAGCGCCACCAGCGCAGTTACACAAGGTACCGCAGTGAAAGTAAGAGATTTATTTTGGAAGACTCACATCTGGCACAGTTTGTCTATGGCCAGCAGTGATGTTGTTGCAGTTGCTGGTTTTCTGACTACCTGGCCGGCTGGTTTGTGCAGTGGGCAGTGTACGAATGTTAATGTTGCTAGCAAAGACACATCATCGTTGGAAACGATTGTTTCTGGTGTTTTGTTTTCCTCAAGCACCCTCGTCCGTTACAAACTGTGCAAATCGAACTCTCCACGAATCCACGATCAACATCTGGAATCATCCTGTGTCGTATTTTCAAAATAAGAGCACTCAAAACTAAACAGTGAAATATTGATTGACCAAAGACTTTACGATTTACGATTCAGTGCTTTATCATGGCAGTGTAACGTTACGGCTGCCATACCAGAGAAGGGGAAAATACTGTTATTACCACTGCTACTGCTGCTAGTACTGACTACTACTACTACCACCACCACCACCACCAACAACAACAACAACAACAACAACAACAATAATAATAATAATAATAACAATAATAACAATAATAATAATAATAATAATGTAACGTTGCGGGGTACTGAACGGAAGAAATGGAACCCCCCAGTAATAATTACAGGAGTAAAACACAGTAATAAATACCTCCCCTCCCCCCAGCTTTACAACAATAACAATACTACTACTACTACTAATAATAATAATAATAATAATATCCTGTCTTAACGTGACAAGTCTCATGTTATAACAAGATAACGTATGTTGTTGTAACATGTGATGGGAAAATTCTGTAACGTCTGAACGTGATAAATAGCGTATTGTTACAACTAGAAAAGCTCCTTGTTATAACCTCCGTTAGTTCTTATGTCATAATAACATGAAAATATATTGATATAACCTTAAAAATATCACATTAAAACAATAAACCTTTCACTTTGTAATGTGATACAAACCTGCTTTGTTCCTGGTGTGGAGCAATAACCTGCCTTTCTTTACTCTCATTTCAGTAGATATTTGTTTTGGGGTGCTTACGTAGCAGAATCTTAAGGCTTCACGTACAGTCACTACACAGACAGTTACAGATCCTAACATGTGCATGCCACTTGTATTGGCATTTGAAAACATGAAGTGCTTAAGTTTGAAAACAAACAGCATACTGCCCAATTACCAGACTCAAACATCTTGTTCATCATGTAAAATGTGTTAGAGCAGCTCAGACATATCTGTTTGAACTAGACTGATACTATAAATCTGTTCAACTCTGCACAGGAAGCTCGGGCTCATATCTTACTTACTATTTATGTGTAATATGATATCAGCATTATACTCACAAAACATGATGGAAAGTAGTGGTGAACTAGAAAATTGTCTGTTGCCTGTCTGTGTTTTACCCTCTCTTACAATTTAGGATGTGCCCAGGAGCAGCGTGGAAAGAGGAAAGTTTGAGCAAAGTTCAGACAGCCTCTCCCACTCCAGCCGATGATGTCACCCACTCTAGCACGAACATTCTGCACAATACACACCCATTATAAACCCAGAAATTTGGTGATCATGATGATTGACGAGAGATTGATCAAAAAGTATAAGAGATATCAAAAATAAAAACAATTTTTCAATAGAGGACAAATTTACCTACAATTTTAAAGTTTGAATGAAGTCTCTAGGTCAAAATTTGTGGGAGGAGATAGCTTTTGAAAACGCCCCTAAAAATGTAAGTTATTCTGTCTTTTTCGCAGTTTCCCATTCATTTCAATGGGACGATTTTTGCAGTTTTTCGCGAATAAAGTGGAAAAAATCTTGGAAAAAATCTTGTGTGATCCCCCAGTTAGCTCCGGTGGCATAGCCATCGGTGTGTGAATGTGTGTGAATGATACTGATGAGCAGGTGGCACTTTGTGAGTGGTCGCAAAGACTAGAAAGGCGCTATATAAATCAGCCCATTTACCAGTTACCACGTGTGACAAATTGAAACATGTTATGTCTTTACTCCTTTGCATCAGTCTTACAGCCGGTTCAATGAAACAAACCTCAAGCAATGCTGCAGCAAGTATTGCCAACAATTTCAAACAGGTGCCCTTTGTGGACTTTTATTTTGTAACTAAATGCGCCTCAACAGGGAAACAGGAAGCAGGCCTGTAGAACTTCACAGCTTGATGATATTTCACCTCATATGCCACTGCAGCATCAAAAGAGAACAGACCCAGATCAAAGAGCTGGAAAGTGCCACTTACCCCATTGGTAAGGAACACATTTCTTTTCGGATGATATATTTCCCCTCTTAGGGGATTGGGAAATAAAATCTACATAGAACAAAAAGGACACACTAATACATGAATAAATAAATAAATGATACAGGAATATTTTAGGCCTATTGAAACAATTCCATCAAGCACAATTATTTATCATCACAGATACACTGTAAACCTACATGGGAATATTACATTGGCACAAAATAGGATGAAATTACAATGAAGTAAGGGGAGATCAAGACTTACATGTTGTAACATGTAATATTTATGCTGTATTTATTATTGACAAGGGCTGTAGTGATTTTTCATGAGGGTAGCTTCTCTGGAGCGTGAGCACAAACATGAATGATGCAGACAGGTGAATACAGTCTTATGTTGCAGGGTGACTATATTCTACAATAACAAATCCATTCTCGCATTTGTCATAACCAGTCTTCTTAACTTGTCTGTTAGAATGACCTTTTTTCAGAACAAAATAAATAGGCAATAAGCAAATCTATATGTAGCACATGTTAGAACAACAACAACAAAGAAAAGCAAAAACTGTATATCATTTATACTCAAAATCTTTTGCTGTGGGGTAGCACTGGGTACTGATGACCGCAGTTTTTTAAAATCCTGGATGTGGCCATTATCAGATGGAAATCTGTCTGTCTTGACTGAATCTGAATTATCTGATTTATTATTACAGATGAATAAAATGTATCTCCCAAGGCTATCTGCTTTTCTGTGACTCCACAAGAATGGGTGTGTCACTGGATGATGTCTTTTTGCCCACCACATATCCCCTGGCTGTTCAGTATTCCACTCAGATTCCTGTAATGGCCTATACATGGCAGACAGCAGTGTATGTGCTGAGTTCACTGCTTTCCCCTCTCCACTGAAAGAGCTATAACGCTCCAAACAGCTGGTTCGGTCCGGTTCATGCCAGGGACAAAGCAGTCAATGACTCCCCAATGATGAAAAATGTTTCATAAGAGGGACGTATGGAGAGGGAAGCTCTGTCTGCTGGAGCGCTGCTGACGTTGAATAAGAGCCTGGCCCTTAATTAATCACTCAGCTGCATCTGCTTATGTTTGCCAGCAGCACCCCTGAGCTCTGTGAGCACATGTGAAGGACACATTTATCATAAAAGAAATATTATATATGCCATATTTAATGCTGCATTTTGTGGCAGCTTTTATCAAAAGTGCATACATTCATACGTGTTTTAGTATGGATGACCTCAGTGGGAGCAGAGCCCGGCATTACTGCTGTGACTCTACTCCTTGACCTTCCTCCAATCATCCACTGACTTACACGTACAAGCCAAGTTCCCTTTTTCCCGGCCACAGGGTGCCCTATGAACCTTCATGAATTTTGGACAAACTGTTTGGCTACACTTCATTTCCACAGAATTCACGAGGGAACTGGGAGCTACAAAAGACAAAGTTAGTGTGGATCTACCTCATGAGGCTGGTTGGCTGTTTGTTTTGATGACCCTGCATGCAATTGCAGTGTAAGGAGGTGACTGGAGTGTATTTTACAAGCAGCAGGGTGGTTGAATAGGGGATCCAGGCCCTCTTGGGGAAATGATCTGCATCTGGCTGCTTTGGGCTGGCCAGATAAGGAAGAGTGTCGTGGCACACAAGTCCTGGAACAATAACAAACGGTGGATTTATTGGTACTGGCAGCGCTCGTGTTTACACACTGCACCCTCATGCAGAAGCTGATAAAAGCCTGGACATCATACACTCTGATGTGAGCAAATGGTTTTTTGTCAGGTTTGTTTAACAGGCTTACAGGGTTGAAGTGGTCCGTGCACACTGACAGGACACAGATGATGAAGCTGGATATGTCCCACACAGCTATGGCTGTACCACGGGGAGTTGGAGTATGTCTTCTGTATGACCACAGTCATGTCAAATCATAATATTAACAACACAAACGTATCCTGCATGTAAATTAGAGCTGTTAACATGTAGAAGTAACCAAGGCTGGGATTGGTGTCATTATTTGGGAAATGCTGCCTCCTCCTGGTTAATCATAGTCTTCACAAGAAATACACAGCTGTACCATGGAGCCTGGGGTAAGCCACTGGAATAATGATATGCCTTTACATTGTTTTATATGATCTAATAATAAGATGCCAAAGATGTTAATATATTGTTCAAAAATATTTGCATTTAAAGCATGCATCAGTAAGACCAAAATCATTTCACCTGATTTCACAGGAATCTGACCTGGTGACAAGCACCACTCCTCTCTCTGATTTAATCATTTGCTCAAACATGATGTTTCCAAGGATGACTCAAAGAAATTGCAACGTTTACTTCAAGTAATGGTGCGTTTTATTTGGTCTACCAGTGAAGCACGGGAAATACCAGAAGATACATCAGAGAAAACTGTACAACATTACCTTGTTGAAATGGAAAATGAATAACAAATCTACATTTATCAGCTGGCCATTGACAGAACTACAACTCCAGCAACTTTGCAAAGTGATCAAATGTTTATGTTGTGGTCTATTCTAAAAAGTGTAATACAGGTACCACCTCATCACAGTGGTTCTCATTTCATACAGTAGAGGCCAAAGGTTTGGACACACTCAATGCGTTTCCTTTATTTTCATGACTATTTACATTGTAGATTCTCACTGAAATT
>JBCAUF010000039.1:794286-805418 GCA_038406115.1 Haemulon aurolineatum
GAAATGCAAATACAATTTCATCAACTCCATCAGATCTTCATCATCACCATCGGATGTTTTTGTAAATTTTTTGGGATTTTTTTTTTTTACAAAAACAAAAAAAAGTTTACTTTCTTTAGTTTTTGTTGTTTAAGTAATAAAGGATCATCAGATCTACATCTTATTCACTTAAGGATGTTTTTTCTATAGTGGCAAAATAAAAGATAAAGTTTGAAAATGCACATTTTTAGAAACCTGTGTATTCATAACAGTGTGAAATTAAGCCTTTAGTTTAAATATTATATTTTATTGCATATCAAAGTCACTAAACACTATTACAACATACATCAGAACTTAAGATTCTTGTTGTGCTTTTATATACTTTTACTGTGTGTGACGAGTTGACACAAATCAGGTTTTTAATGTAAACGTGTGAATTTGATAAAAATGTTTTTTAACCTCCACACCTTTACATGGTTAAATAGCACAGATCTTTATCTACATGAATATCTTTCTCTAATCAAGATAGTGTACATTTTTTATTAGTGTAAGTTTTTCAGAAAGTGGTTTGTCCCGACTCTCAAGAATCAGTGAGCTGTAACTTAGGAAGGGTTATCATACTAAAATATCGTCTACCGACTCGGATGTTTTCAAAAATTATAAGTAACCTTTGCCACCTTGAGTGGTACCGACATCGGATCTGGACCTCACTTTGAACAGTTTTCATTAAAGCTACCTCTGGATTAATTAAACATTGTTTCCAGAACCTCCATTGCAGTGGAGCATAGAAAGATACAACCAGGGGTGAGAGAGAATATGTCTAAATGTCTTTATGTAATCTATCTGAACCGACCCTAACATATCAGACTTTCATTAAATGTGAACTACATATATATTTATGTGCACATTTATTTTGTATATTAATTCTTATGTGTAGCAGGTTTTTCAGTAAAGTAAAAGACATTCTGTAATCTTTTCTGTAAGTCACATGTAAGACCATATACATATTCCCCAACACTGACAATAACATCAGACACTGACCGGGTAGATGAACTGCAGGGTATCGGGATGGGACACAGTGGGAGATGTTATCCGACATCAGCGGGAGAGGGGGTTCCAGGCTCTCTGCCTCCTCCACAGAGCGATCTGGAGGATAGTTTGGAGGGCCCACTAAGGCTTTACTGTCGTTGATCATGACGCCCCGTTCATACAGCGGCACCTGCTGTCTTAGACCATGAGGCCAAACACCGACAGGGTTGGGGGGTCGGGAGGCAGCAGTAAATGCTGCTCTGGGTTGATAGTGGTGCTGACTCTCAGGGAGTCTCCACTGGCTGACATTGTGTGCGCCCCCCGCCAGCTCATAGCCAAGTTCCTGTGGCCTTTTGCTGCTGTCTGTATGTCCACTGCACTGTTTGCAAGAGGGAGGCAAGGCCAATTCCAGACATGAGGATGTCATGCTCTCATCCATCTCAACAGGAAAACTCTGATGAGGGCAAGGTCCTGTGACAGGCAGCAACAGAAAAACAGGATTGCACTTCCCTCGAAAACGTATTCAAGACTGATTCATGACTGTGTGCGAGACTGACAAGATTTTGTTTCCTACCTTTAAAGGCCTCCATTTTGTCTCAGAAAAAAAAGTGTCGGTTACCTCTGGTGAAGCGAGAATGAAAACAATGTTACAGGACTGTAATAGAACAAGACACCTTAGAGAGACACATACAGTACACAGTACCTTACATAAGCACAACTGGCAAGAAAATAGCTGAAACTCTTTTAACAACAAAGCTACTAAAAAGTAAAAACTTACCATTATTGAAAAAGTACATCTGACAAAGTAAATAACAGAATTACAGAAATGTATTAGAATGAACATGACTATTAAAAAAACTGAGTAGAATTTGCTTCTTCCTTACTGAGTAGGCACCATTAGAGGTGAGCATGAGTGTAACGTATACACACGAAGCCTTAGAACTAGTACAAAGGTCACTGATCTACAGGTATGTCAGCTATGCCTTCAAAAACGACAAAGAAAAAGGGCATTTCAGTAAGTTTCCCCTCTGAATTCACACAGGGGGAATAAAGCACAGTAGAACTTCAGTGTAATCCCACACCTACCTTTTCTTAGACCTTTTCGTCGGACGCAGCACAAACCTGTTCTGAGGCAAACAGGAAATATTCCCAATATGCAAAGCAGGAAAGTCTCGTGACCCATTTATGCAAATAGTGCGGAGCCTTAAGGCTGTAACTGCCAGGTTATAGGAAGACTTTCTGTGGCATGTCGGGTTGAACTGTCTCTTTAAATTGAAAGGTGGCAGCTCTCACTTGCATGTAATATGTAACATAATTTGCAGAATTGATATATATATTGTATATGTATTCAATTTAATTTGACACAAATCACTTTACTCTGGAATGTCATGCAGCAGTTTTGGATAAGCAGCAACACTTTAGTCCTTGTTCACATACACATGATGTGGGTGACTCACAAATGACTAAAAATATACAATTACATTCAGAAGAATAATTTCTAATGGCCTTTTAAACTTTCTCTTCATCACATCCATTGTTATATCAGTCCATCCACATTCCACATGTTTATTTCATATATTCAATCTGCATTTTATGGTCGACAAAACAAGCCATGCTAATAACAGTGTGAGTTTGTAGTTATGCACTGTGCTAAATGCTAACATTCCAACGCTAACATGCTCACAATGACAATGTTAGCATGCTGTTGTTTACTAAGTTCACCATTGTTTAGCAGATTAGTGTGTTAGCATGTTAGCATTTGCCAATAAACACTAAACTCAAAGTACAGCTGAGGCTGAATAAAATGTCATAAGATTTGCACGTGCTGGATTGATTGAAATTTCTATCTGATGGTGGTGCTAGAAGACGAGTGAAGGGATCACTAAAGTTATTACAGTTCATCCTCTAGGGGGACATGGATTTCTGAACCAAATTTAATGACAACTCATCCAAAAATTGAGAAAATTCACTCAAAACTCTGTGTCAGTCAGGAAACAGCCATCGCACATCAAAGTCATTAAGATATATACATCATCTGGGGAATATAAAAGTCTGTACTAAGATCCATCCTGCACCAATCCATTCAATACATGTTTAGATATTTTATTGGCTAAATGAAAACTTTGGTGTTGGACACTCCATCATTTGATGGGAACCATCTAGACACCAAAGAAATTTAGGATTCATCCTCTGTAGACCACGAATATCTGTACAAGAATTCATGAAAATACATCAAAATGTTGTTGAGATATTTCAGTCTAGATCAAAGTGGTGGAGTGACCAACCTTGCCATTCCTAAAGTCATGCTGCTAGGTGGCTAAAAATAAAAACACAAAAGTAGTTTTTTGTTATTTGACAAATAAATTGCTATATTGTCTTGGGAATGCCTGGTCATCATCAATTGACAAAATATGTATCTGAAGACCACAAAATGTGTTTGAAAACGTCCCAAAAAGCTAGAATGTGGGCCTTGAGATTATTTTGTCAAATTTCAATTTCCAAGATCAAGAATAAATGCTTATGCTTAAAAACAAATTCCCCTGAAAATGTGTTTGTTTGCCCATTTCCCCAGATTTTTTCTACTCTGTCTGTTTAACATTGATCAGCACCACAGTCACAGGGTGACTGGATGGCGAGGCCTTATGGTCAACAACTGAGAAAACTTTCATGGTGGTGTGGGTGAGGACAGAGCCCAGCTCACGTGCCCTCTCCCTACAAGTCATCACGTGGACCAGCTCCCGTCGAAAGCGCCGGCTGACCATGCAGTAGAGCAGGAAGTTGGTGGTGGAGTTGAGGTTCTGCAACATGTTTGCCAAGTCTCCAGCCACATTGATGGGGATGCTGTAGTCATTCCTGTTAAAGTTCTCCTTGTTGTACTTGGTCCTTAAAATGCAGTATGTGACAAAGCGGGGTAGGCTGAGCACCACAAAGGCCACTGAGACGGTGCTCAGCAGCAGGATGGTCCTCCTCAACATACCCCTGGTGCTCCTACCTTGCATGACACGACGCTCCTCCTTGGTGAAGAGGTTGCTGGCGCGACACAAATGGTACCCCATGAGGTAATTGAAGATGATGACCAACATGATGGGTATTCCCCCTGAGAGAAAGGTGGTTATCCACACAATGATAGTAGAGTAGCCCTCATTACGGTAATTACACCTAGGAAGCGTGACATTCTCCCCATCCACAGTAAAGTTGTCTTGTGTGACAACGTTGATCCAGCCCAGTGGCACAGAGACAAGATGTGACACCAGGACGATAGCAACACATGTCAGTTTAGTGACCCAGGCCTGGGAGAAGTGCTGCTTGGCCGCCGTGCTACGGAGGACGAGGTAGCGCTCAATGGTGAAAACCACCACGATCCAGGAGGAGCTGTAGAGTGATCCGTACTGCAGAAATCCCAAGATGCCACACCAAGGGTGGGAGTGCCAGAAGGGCTGTTGCAGCCAGAAGGTGAGCGTCAGATCAATAAGGATCACCCACACCAGGTAGAAGGTGTCCACAATGGCCAGACAACTGAGGTAAATAATGGCCGTGGAAGACATCCCGCACTTACGGAAGCAGATCATATAGAATGTGAAGAGGTTGGCTGGAGGACAGGAACATAAAAGCTCAGATACATTTGTCTGGTCATACTTTAGGTTATTACCATTGGCTTCATAATTGCATGAACTAATTTTGTTTTGACCACTTCAGGGAAGTAGGAAAAAAGCTGAAAACACATTATCTGAGTTATCACCTCATAGAGTTCAAGATCAGTGTAGAGCAAACAATCTTCTATTAGCTCTGGTTTGGTCTTTCGTAACCCCTAAAAAACAGACTTTCTTGCTAAATGCTTCTCTAGTTCACCAGCTAACTATGTCTATCTGCTGTTTGTTGCTGGGCAGGTGTACAGTGGTGTATATTTATTTTTCTTGCTGAAAACAGCTGCTTATCTGATAATCAAAACAAGAAGCAAAAAGATGCTAAAATAGAATACAGAGCTGAAGGGGATTGCAGGGTTGGATAATAACTCTTTGTGGGTCTGTGCGTGTGGGTTCATCTGTTTCAGTGTGCGAATAAAAGAATGTTTTGGGGTTTGCCAGAATGCTGAATATAGCTTAGCTCAAGTCATCCAAATTCTCGACTCGAAGACTCGAAACTAATTTCAGTCTTACAAATATGGGTTTAACCACCGTGTAGGCCAAGATCTCAATTGCAGGACTATTTCTTTACTTACTGTTAATAATTTTGTTACTGTATGTAACAACAGGTTAACGGCAGGCTTGCAGTGCTGGTAGTACTTAATTCATAAATGTTGATTGACGTGGATGCTCTGAGGGCAGCAGTGGGTCACAGTGAAGAGGCATTCTTGATTATTAGTTTGAAAAATAAAGTGAGCTAAAAGTAACTGACATTAACAGAGCCACCAGTAACCTATAAATGTATGCCTGATCATAGATTGGTACCAACTGTCCCGATAAAAACCTATTTATGCATAGACTGCTAGAGACTGAACACAATGATAGGATACAAACCTGGAATACCCATAATGCAAAGGAGTGGGTAGTAGATCTTTTGAACAGTAACGAAGATGGTGACGCTGGCTCCCTCCATGGTTCACTCACCAACAACCACTCACATGCTAATACCTGCAATAAAGCCATTAGAGAAGTGAGCGAGAAGAAGAGTACATAAAGATGTCATCTTGATCACACACAGGTCTCTATAGGGAAAGTACTTGTTTGCTGAGACTAACAACTTTACCTGAACATGAAGATTTTCACAAATCAAAGAAAGCTAAAATATTTCCTTCATCCTACCTTACAATCGTAGTGCATTGTCAATAATCTGGACTAATATAGGCAAATTATCTTAATGTGGGTGAAAATATCTGCTGTCAATATTAAAATGGATAAAATCAGACATACCTGATGTCTCTAGGACTTCTGTGTTGTGCTCTATAGCCAGAAGTGGCTTCTTCCACAGTGGTGCACACCAGCTGGTTATGTCTCCATGAGGACAAGACCATCAATGATATGAGGAGAGACGGATGAGACAGCCGCTGCTCCTATAAAGCCTCAGGGGGAGGGGCCATATCACTGGACATACAGCTGTTGTTTCTTAATGTCCAATGACACTGAAAATAAACTCATGAGAAAGAAGGAAACATTTCTAACCAAATAAAAACCACTAAAGGTGGATTTCTCCTTGCATCAGGTCTCAGTGCCCAGCCATGCCTCTCTAGTGTGTGCAGTAGGTGTGCGCTTGTGTGTGCCTGTATGTCTCTGTGTATTCATGGGGGTGGAAGGGTTGTGTTTTTGTCCTTGTTCTTTTTAGCCTCTGTGAGGCACTTTGTGTTGCTTTAATGTACGAAAAGTGCCATATAAATAAAACTCGTCTTGATTTGTGTCACAAACAGACAAATGATTCACTTGAAGTTATAGAAATTTTCCAGCTGTTTGCATATCTGGCAGTTAGACTGAATAGATCACTGAAGGAAACAATGATGCTCGTCCTGTGCTGCAGGCCATACAGAGTGTGGAAGACTGTTCACTGAGAAACTGATGCTGCGAAGCAAGATGGTGAAGAGCGCTGGAAAACCCTACTGAAATAATGGGGAGATCAACACCTGGGGGGGCTTCTTTAGTGGGATCAGAAGGCACGTTTCTGACCAAACCATCTGATATTGCTAATTATTTTCATCTTTTCTTATTTTATTTATAAATAGGGTCTATGCACTAAGGCAGAATATGGGCCATGCTGATTCTAATCGTTCTCATTGTACTAGGTTAGCTGATGGTGGCCTGACGATGTTACCATGTCTAAAATCGATCAGTTATTTATTGTGCCATCAATCATTGGAATAATTGCCCACTGAATATGTGTAAACTGAATAGCAAAGCATCTTTCAAGTACTATTTGAGAATGCACTATTTAAATCTGTGAGAAGGGAATGGACATATTTACTGTATGGATGTAATAATGAATGGAATACTCATGAATGTAATACATTGAATATTAATTAATTTCTGATTATGTTTATAATGATGTCTACAATGTTATTGCATTTATATTATCATTGTAAAGTGATTTTTTTGTTGTGGACCCCAGGAAGACTAGCTCGTCCCACTTTGGTGACAGCTGATGGGATCCTTTTAACAATAAACAATGAAAGTACCTGGAAATCAGATAGAAGCCGAGGACAGAGTCTACATCAGGAGCAAACGGAGGGGGATGGAGGTGGAGAGGCTATGATTGTGCCATAGGAGAGAGGGGATGACATGAAGTGTATCTTGAACCAATGAATTTTGAGGTCAAGGCAAACATTAGCCCACACTTTACACGTCCCACCAATATTGATCAGGTAAAGGGCAAACATAGGTGGGAGACAATAGCTGATACTGGGCAAATAACAGTCTGGAAAATTCTCCTAATGGCGAGTTGATTGAGTTGTTTTATTACCTGTGACCTGTGAGACACAGGTGTAATAACTTTATGGGACAGGGACTGCAAAGGAGCTGCATGTAACACATCTGTTGCATGTTATTGTTACATGAAACATGACCTAAAATAGTTTCACCTCATGTGTTATTTCTATCTGGGGTCTGTTCTTTCCAATAACACACCTTAGGAAGAGGTCTTTGTGGGCCTGCCCAGACATGATCTAGGATCGTAGGATTTCACTGACAAAGCTGGCTGTGAGGGATCATGTTAGAAGAGACATGAGCTGGGAAAATGGGACAAAACATATCTATAAAAATTCATAGAAAAAAGAGTAAAAAGTGCATGCTATGGCTCCAGGCTTATTATGACCAGCACTACTGTATGTCTGCTGTTTCTCTGCTGGAGCTTCAGCTCATGGTGACCAGCCAGGTTAGCTGGCACAGAGGACTGTGTGAAACACCACAAAGCACAGGTCTAATATTCACTCACAACATTAATAATAGCTGAATTCCATTTAGTAATTGAATGGGACAGAATGAGAGCAGAGCCATCATTTTTATTAGTAACAATGTGAAAAAAGGCATATTATATCGTGGGATGATCAGTTAATTTTCTTATAACGATTCAGCAGTTTTTAAATTTAGCTAGAGTTTTATTTTTGTCTTTTTTAGATTGAAAACATTTTTTAAAAATGATTTAACAGTGAAGTGTCCATTTCCCGGACTCCTGACATTGAATTTAGGGATTAGTTTAAATGATAATTAAGAACTACATGAATTAATAAATATTTATGAAAATGCTGCTATCTCTTTAATGAAACTGTGGTCTAAAGTATTTTTCGATATTTGTTTACTGGAAAGATCTACTGCCAGAATTAATGGTGCTAAACCTGACTCTCTTCTGACCTGGACTAAGGCCACCGAGCATATTCAGGAAATGAATGTGTCATAGTTCTTATGACAATTATTATTATTATTGTTAGTCGTTCTATTTATCTTTCTTTTTTTTCTGGCTATTTAATCTTACAGGCCCTGTCTGTTTTCTTTTTTTTTAATCTGTGGTTGTTTTTATTTTTGTGTATGTCGGTGCTGTCTAGTTGTCATCTGTTAGCGCTGTGTTGCGTTTATATAATTAAAATTTTTTGTTGTTGTTGTTGTTGTCTGTTTGTTTGTTTGCTTGTTTTGTGCCCCGTACTATCCACATATGTTTTCCTATTTTCCGAGTAATGACATAAAAATCTTGATCAAAAAAATGAAGATGAATTGATGGCTATTATTTTCTGAATTATTAACAATGCTATCACGTTTCGACTACTAAACCATTTGAATAATGTTATCAAATCAAAATGAGTTTGTATCATAAGTCACAGTTGCTCAGAGGGGTTTACATCCTGTACAGGCAGCAACAGCCTCAGTTATCTTTTCTCTATTATTTCAAACCTTGCATCATTCACTGTGAGAAGTGCTCAGCCCGTGAAAGCTTTTTGTAAAGTTACATAGAAAGAGTGTGTGACAAACGGGGGGCGTGAGTTGGACTGATTTGGGTGTGTACAGGCAGGGTAAATCCCCGGCTGAGCTACTTTACAGGAAGTGTGATCCAGTATAAAATACTTGAAGTGCCTCTTTATGATGTCTTTCCTCTCTTTTCAGATCACATGCTAGATTTTTACCACACACACACACACACACACACACACACCAAAAAGAATGTGGAAGAACCGGTTCAGCATACAAACACTGGCATGTGGAAAGGAAGTGTCTTGGAAAGAGTGTAAAATGTTTATTGTTCTTTTCTGAATTTCAAATGCCAAATCACCAAAATAACAAAACAAGTTATGTTAAAAAATGGAAATGAAAAGATATACAGGAGGGAAGTTAGCGACACTAAAAACCATTTAACTGTACAACTGAAAAATGAGGGCTGTCGATTGGCCGCCAAACCATCTGCGTTAAGACCAGATCAGGGCTGGCTCCAATTCACCTTCAACTCAGCTGCTCTCTCGCCCTCCGAACCTGCTGAACGGACAGGAAAGGAGACTCTGAAAGGATCACTTATAAGGGTTAAATAAAAACATACTCTGTAAAAACCAGAGTCAAACATTGATAGAATATAACTTTGTCAGTAAAACATAAAATGAGAAATAAGTCAGGAGGTGAGGTGGTCCAGGCTCAGCTGCGGGCTGAGATGGAGGAGGTGCAGGAGATGAGGAAAATGCCACTGTCCACATGTGGACGTGCTGACGAGGAGCGTCCTGGGAGGGACAGCTCAAATAAGACATACATCTCTTCTTAACTTAACTCGCCCTCTCTCTCTCTCTCTCTCTCTCTCTCTCTCTCTCTCTCTCTCTTCCAGATCAACAAACACAGGTGGTAGAACGACCGAAATATTTCCACCCAAAATGTCTCAAAATGAGCAGCGTGGAGGGATATGTTGAAAATCCTTACACGCTCAGCTGTCATTTACAAAAATGTGACATATATGTTGTCTTTATGTTGTCATATTTCCCATGAGGTGTAATAAAAAAAATAATAATTATAAAAAAAAAGCTCATAACATTCGTAAGCAACAGAAAAAAAGAAAAAAACAGAACAGTGACATACATCATTTGTAAAAGAGCCTGGTTCCATACAGTGGCGGCCTAACAACTAGTGCTCTGAGGGAGCTTTGAGGGGCAGGGCGACAGAAAAAAAGGCCTCAGGAGGACTGCGTCATGCTCGCCTCAGGAGGCCTCTGCAACACGAACTGAAAAAGCCGAGAATAAATCAATAATCAGGGTGATTCTTTTTACACATTATGGAAAAAGAGAAAAAAATATATATTGAGGCTTCCAATTCAATCTCTAGAAAAGAATACAGGAGCTACAGTATAATACACATACTGATTAACTGTGCTGAAATGCTTCTCTTCCTTTAGCATTTTCATTATTATTATTATTTTGTGCAGGAGAAAATAAAATCTGAAACAGAAGCAAACAGACAAACTAAAACAAGCCTTTCTTATTTACATTGAATACAGGTTTTTCGTTGCATTATCACAACCTCGGTTTACTCTGTCCATCCTCCATCCCACCTCCTCAACTTCTCTAATTATGGTATTTGCAGAGTTCAGACACTGGGGGAATGTCAGAGGCTGAGGGTTGTGTTGTTGGGGTCTGTGGTGGATCTGAAATGCTCTGCTCGAGCTGAGGAAACTGTACACATCTCTAAAATAAAGTCCTGGCTGGGAAGGCTGCAGAGTTTTGTTAACAGCGCTGATTTGGCCAGTCCTGCCCCAGCCCCCGGGGGCGGACCCCGAGCGACAGAGGGCTTTAGAGGTTGTCTCCGGGCTGGTACTGAGGCTCCGTGGCTGTGAAGTAGTCCTCCAAGAAGGCCTGCAGGTACTCGAAGGTGGGCCGCTCCTCGGCGTCCTTCTTCCAGCACTGCAGCATGAGCTCGTGCAGCGAGATGGGGCAGTCCTGGGGGCACGGCATCCTGTAGCCCCGCTCCACCTGCTCCAGCACCTCGCGGTTGTTCATGCCTGGAAACCAAACACACGCAGAGGGTGAGGAGGTGCACCAGGGGCTCTCAAACAGGTCAGTAGGATAGACCAGCTGTGACTTAGGCCTCTAGTTTCGCCCGCCAGGCGCAGTCTAGACTTTGCGGAGGCCCGCCACGCCAACGGGGGGTGTCCAGGCGTATTTCGCAAGTTTGGCTCATCGG
>JBCAUF010000039.1:997495-1008815 GCA_038406115.1 Haemulon aurolineatum
TGCACTTTATTGTTGAATTTTAACAATAGGCTAGGCTATAGCACTGTGCAGGTTTTTATGTGGGACTCTGTAGGCTATTCTAATCATGAGTGCATTGATGACCAAAATACACAGTCAGTTCTTGGAATCAAACCCAGGGTGTCCACGTTAAAACCATCTGCGTTAGCAGGGTGAGCTATATGACAACACAGTAACATGTGCCTCAGGTCAGCTCACACTGTTTCGGCTGATGCCCCTTCCGGCCTGCCCACCGTCATATACGCGTCATATTGATAAACATGAGACGAAAAGCGAACAAATGAATTTACAAAAAACAAATTCGGGCCATTATTCAATTTGGTTTTTCTCATTTTTTGTTTTTGATTCAGAAATACAAAAACGGAAAAATGGCTATCCTCCATATTCTGCGCTGAGAAAAATCAAAACGACTCCGGCTGTGGCTGCTCACCACTGCCATCTGCTGGTTGTTCAGCAGAGGGCGTCTAAACATTCAAATTGAGTGGTATTTGAGTGTGAATCGGGTCTGCAGCAGGAATGTCTCAAAATTACGTCATCGAGAGAAAAGCAGATATATTAACAAATGCATGTGAATTTATACAAATCCGTCAGGTTTTTGTATTTGCATTTTGTAAATATATATATATATATATAACATTTATATACAGATTTTATTTTTGTAATTGTATATATTTTTATATTTAATTTACATTTACATATATCACGTTTTATTTGCGTAAATCTTGTTTTTAGATTTGCATTTTGTATTTGGATATGTATGAATGTATGTATATTTATATATATCATGTTTTATTTGTATAACTGTTTATGAGACAATCCTCCCATACTTTTTGGACATCTGTCTTTTCAAAAATGTAGGGACAGGGGACAGGGTTAGGGACAGATTCACCTCGCTTTCAGCCTGCTTTTCTTTTGTCATTATACCCTTATATCACCTGCTTATGAAAAGACTGTGGTGCCATAACAAAGATAATTGCAGATTCCAGTTGTGCACTTTTTCAGCCTTTACAAAACACTTTCATTCAATGTAAATGGTGCAGGGATAGCTCTAACCACCAGAAAGCTGGTGTTAGGCTCTGCTGAACCACAAGCTGTTTACTTCACCAGCTCACTGAGACAGAGAGGACTTTCCCTTCTGTATGTTTGGCCCGCTGCACATTGGTATTCTCAGCACAGGCATAGTATAAACACCAGAGATCACTCGCAGGCCGGGGTCGTATTCAGTGATCGAGGGGGTTTCGCAGCAGCGGCACTGTATTCTGAATGTCGCTACAAAGGGATGAGCTTGTCACGGGTGGTCTTCTTTACTAACCTATTCAGCTAATGCCATTCATGTGATCATAGGCCACTACTGGGTCTGGCAGCTGGTGATACAGTACAAAACCTCTCTCGGAGCCAAAGGCAACAGGGAAAAATCCATCCATAGTGCTGCTGTGTGAGTATTACAAGATTCTATTTAATACAGTAACAGTCACAGTGTGTTGATGACACTTTATTTTTCTGATGTTTGTCCACTAAAAGGATTTATAGGATCATATTAAATGATAATTCCAGCATATTATAGTCTTTTTTGTAGGTTTGGCCATTATTTCTATAGTCTTGCACTTATCAAAGTAATTGCTGAGACTTGGGAACACTCTGACATCAGTAAAAAGAAACATAAATAGTCAAACAAAGAGGATTTATACAAACTCCCAGGTTGATCAAACTATGTGGAGAAAACAAAGACGTACAGTAAAACTGTCTATTGTAAACAGAGACCAACTCCCTGGACACTCACTTTTGAGTTATTCAAAATAGGAAAAGCATGGATCACCTCCAGTCAGAGCAGAGGGAGAGAAGCACAGCAGCCCCTGCTGAGAGAGCCAGGAGGTCAGAGGGTCCAGCAGGTCAACCGTCTTCCCTCAGCCTGTGGTGTCTCCTTTCACTCTCCACACATACCAGAGAAAACTATAACCTCGATAACAACAGACACCTTCGGACTGTAGAGCACCAGTAGTTCTGCAAGCTCCCCAGGCTGAACGAAAACACAACTTTCACAACTGTGTGTGGAAATGCATGATTTGCATTCACATTCATGACATGCCCATCAGGAAGTAGAGAATGCTTCAATTCCTATATCTCCAGAATCTTAAAGAAACTAGCAACAAACACTGCTTTAAGGATTCAATGATTCAAGGTTTTATTTGCCATTAGTGTATAAACCAGCAGTCCAGACACATTGGAAATCTTGTGCAAAGCTCTTTCCAAGTCAACAGTAAGGTAAATAGAGGGGGAAAAAAACACTGTACAACATTAGAAAAAAAGTCAGCACTGTAGTCAGAAAAAGAAAAAAATTATATATATATAAAAAATATCAATATACAGTATAAACACTATACAACATTAGGAAATAAGGCACTGTAGTAAAAAATGCTTTATTACAATCCAGGTCTTCAATCTCTTTTGACATAATTTCTGTCAGTTATGAAAACATTAACACAAAAGTAATTTGTGAGAGCTTAGCAATGTCCGATGGAGCAAGAAAAACAGCCAGCCAATCAGATGGGTCGTAAACAAGCCAACAGTTAAGGCAGATAAAGAGCACTTTATTTGGTGGGGAAACTGAGAGTGAGTGAACTTTAAATGACCTGTTCTGTAAATTTCATTGCTATCTGACAAATAGATTTTAAAACTTTGTGTACAATTGGCCAGACAACAGCACTACAGGAAGAGTCAGTATAATCATCAGGAATCATCCAAATGAGGATCATAAAAACCAAGATGGAATTTCAAAGCAATCGGGCCAATAATTGTAAAGGTAGGCTCTGGGCTATCATTAGACTGACGGATATTGGTCTTGTTAAGGCCAAAAAAGTAGCCTGCTGTCATCGGCTGCACCCGCATTGTGGATCCTGCTTCAGGAGTGCTGCGCTTTAGCTGTCTTTGTTGTTTTGACACAATGAATCATACAAATGCTGATGAGGGCACACACTTGCACGTCCTCACGCACAAAGAACAGGGTCGAGGAAGCAATGCGAATCATCACACACCTCCTCACACCTGACAATCACATTTTGTACACTCATGTTGTCTATATGCTTTTTACCAGAATGCACTGTATGTTTTAATCTATTATTGCATTATTATTTTTCTTCTTCTGCCAATAAACTTGTCTTTCAGCAACTGTAAATGTTGATATGTGAGTAATTGTGTACATCTCCACACATCTGACCAATCACATCTGACACTGCACTCCTTTGCCTTGAGGCCTAATTAATACCAGTGGAATAGAGTGTTTAGAGATTTAAGTATCCTTATCCAGTCGTACTAAATATCTTTTACAATTACATTTACGTAAAAGGAGTAAACATTTAGATACATGTTGCCTGCTCTCCTGTGGGATTCTGTTACTGTCCAGTTTACAGTCTGCTTCACAATTTGTCTCAGTGTGTGAGTGGACTCTTCAGGGAGGAGAGTATCTCGGTCTTGGCACCGAGTGTTGATTGGAAACAGATGGAGGTGAGGAGGGGGTGTGAGAGAGAGAGAGCAATTTCAGTAATGTAGAGCAGAGGTCTGACTCGGTGGGAAAATTGAATGATTCAATCTCCACTCACGTAATCCGTCTTCACTGAAAACTGAAACTATCCGACGGATTTGAATGCTGCAAATCACATGTGTAAATGCTGGCAGTGCTTGTGTGATTTCCTGTGCATTTATCTGCTCTGAGTCGAGGGCTCTTCCCATGATAACTGATGGAAAAACAGGAACCAGAAGCCAAGAAGTGAAATAGCTGAACCTCAGCTGGCTAGATTCAGTCGCTGTCATGAGAACAGATCCATTGAAACTTAAGGAAATGAGCTCAGTGTGACGCCTCTGGTTGTAGTGGTCATCACAACAACAAATAAAAAGTAAATGCAGTTTGAAGACAATGTCAAGTCACATGGGCTCATGAGAGTTTGTGTCTTCACCGTTAATCAACCACAAAATCTATTCCATGTGACTCAGGCAGGAATGTTCACGGACGAGTTCATGTATTAAAGTTAGATTTACATTATATTTAGTCACGGTCAATGGCTTCCTTCCTCCCCCTCTGACGTATCATCTGGTGTTTCCTGTGTTTCCCCAGAAGACACCAGACAGAGAAGCAAATGAAACGCATTGTTGGAAACATTTGGGATATGTAAGAACACAAGCCAGCAAACATGAGATGTGTAAGCATGCAGAGGGAGAATAAAACAGGTCAGTGGACTGAAACAGATCAGATACTTTGTCAGCAATGGATACAAAGAATCTTTGATGAGAAAATAGGTGGAAAACCATTCAAGAGCTACAGCATGTCACATATCCTCACTAATGAGGAGGATATGTGCTCAGACAATCTGATCAAATACCTATTTAAATAGAAAACAAAACTTTAATCATGACTGGGCTGCAACCGACTTGTCTTGTGATGTCTGTGACTCTAAGAAATATCTCTGTGCTAAGCAGACACAAACCAGACTGAAAATGATCAGTTTTATTATTGTTATTATTGTCAATGTTATTTTCCTCTGCAAATTCCAAAAACTGCTACCAGACAACAAAGGCACAACAAAGGTGCTTTGAACAAAATACTAATATCAGTGCTAAACATGCATGGAATGACGACTGCAAACATGCGTCTTTTAGCAGGCATAATCTTCACCACCATCACATCATCAAGTACAGCTGAGGTTGATGGGAATATCATTAATTTCAGAAGAATCCGGTCATAGAAAAAAGAGCTGGCGCAAGGGGAAAAGTCAGGGAACCATTGTCATCTGGAAACCATGAGTGCCAACCGATACAGAAGATGTTGAGACATTTCCTCGGCGAAATTATGCACCGAACATCGGCTCAGAGTATTGGAGGTCCTGGCAGGCAATGCACGTCGGCAATGACGGACGTAATTGGGAGGGAGGACCTGTCCAATCTGAACCCAAGTGTTATATTATTAGACTTCTGTGCTACTCAGAGTTCGTCTATAATGAACGCCATGTTTGAAAACAAGGATGCTCTTTTTTTTTCAAAGTATATTTTCTGGGCTTTTATGCCTTTATTTATAGGATAGCTGAAGATTGACAGGAAAGGGGGGGGAGTGACATGCAGGAGATGACCGCCTGGTGCAGGATTTGAACCGGGGTCCCTGCAGTGAGGACCATAGCCTCTGCTCATGATGCGGCCGCTCTAACCACTATGCCACCGAGCACCCCAACAACAAGGATGCTCTTAAGTGTACATGGCACCAGAGTACCCTAGGCTGAAGGTCAATTATCAATTTTGTGATCGTATCAGCTGATCTGAAGCCGTGCGTTTTGGACATTTGGGCAAGAGAGGGGTGGAGCTGTCAACTGATCACCACCTGGTGGTGAGTTGGATCCGGTGGCAGGGGAAACCCCTGGACAGACCTGGTCAGCCCAAACGAGCAGTGCAGGTAAGCTGGGAACATCTGGGGGAGGCCCCTGTCTGAGAAACCTTCAACTCCCACCTCCAAAGGAGCTTCTCTCGCATCGCTGTGGAGGCTGGGGATATTGAACCTGAATGGGCAATGTTCAAAGCTTCTGTTGTTGAAGCTGCAGCTGTGTCCTGTGGCCATAGGGTCTTAGGTGCCTCAAGGAGCGGCAAGACCATGGTGGACACCGATGGTCAGGGAAGCTGTCCAAAGGGCAGCAGCTGCAGCTGTGGCAGAGGGGTGTTGGAGGAGCTTGGCGAGGCAATAATGAAGGACTTTCGGGCGGCGCCAAAGTGCTTCTGGAAAAACGTCCGGCACCTCAGGAGAGGGAAATGGGGAACCATCCAAGCTGTGTACAGTAAGGGACCTTGTTGACTTCAACTGAGGAGGTCATAGGGCGGTGGAGGGAGTACTTTGGTGACCTCCTGAACCCCACTCAGCCCCCATCTGTAGAGGAGACAACTATTAAAAAGTAGAAAACTGAGCAGAAAACTGGTGTTCCAGATGTTTGGAAAAAAAAAAGTTGATTTGATATAATAGTATATCATTGCACAGCTGTTCCAGTGGTGAATGTGAGCATTCATACATCTTATCTTCTGCCCACACACTGAGTTACAGCATCATAGGGCAGGCCAACTACAGCTGTGGTGGCTCTTTACAGAATGAATCTGTGATATACATTAGAGCCGGACATCTGCATACAGCTGCTCTCAGAGCACTCACTAACAAGTTGTGCACTTCTATTTCATGGACACAGTGACTTAGATTAAGTGCTGCACATTACACAGCTTACGTCAAACACCAGCTGCTTTGAATTTAGACACACTTTTCTCAGTATTTCCCATCATTC
Source organism: Haemulon aurolineatum (assembly GCA_038406115.1). Classification (NCBI taxonomy): domain Eukaryota; kingdom Metazoa; phylum Chordata; class Actinopteri; order Lutjaniformes; family Haemulidae; genus Haemulon; species Haemulon aurolineatum. Next base: position 1,003,816 of record JBCAUF010000039.1, read on the forward strand.
TAATCAAAACCACTTCATTTGTTTCAGTATAGCATCACTGGGTTTTCTTTGCTGCTATCCAGGGCCGTGCTTTATGTGGGCCAATACAGTAATACGTACTGCCACTTCTCAATTTTCGCCTCCGGCAACTTTTTACAGCATACCAGGACTTCTCATGACAATCTGACAAGTTTTGGTATTAATGTTATTTATTTAAATCAACTTTGGAATTTTTTTAAATCAAGTTGAAATAATGACCAGAGCCGTTGCTTCAGCCATGGAGCTAATACAGCAATTAGCCTGATACATTTACGCAATTGCATTTAGAATAACAGTTGTGTAGCATGTCTCCTCTTTGCAGTTAGCTGGCAATAGCAGCGGTGAATCAGTGAGCGAGTTAATGGAGACAATGACTCGTAACTCCTGAGTCAGTAAAAAGAATCTCGAGTTTTGAATGATTCGTTCATGAATCGTACATCACTACGTCACAGTGTTGGAGACAGGGATGGACAGATTGACTGACCAAAATCAATTCACTGCATAGAGATGTAAACGTACAGAAGTCAGAAGAGTATTACAGCTTAATGTTTTTAATGTAGCAAATATTCCACAGGTTGTGCTATTTCCAGTGATTACAGCTGAGTTACAGTGCTTACAGAGTTAATATTACTCATTGCATTACATATTTTCAAAGTGCACTCAGTGAACTAACAGTCGTTTCAATGACCAAGCACCTCTACAACATGTTGCAACTTTTTCAGGGCTTTTTAATTCTGTTTGTTTGCTGTGGTCCAAATGATAGCAGAACTCCTTCCTCTTCGTCTGATTTCTTAGCACTCAGAAAACACTTCAAGCAAGCCAAAACATTAGATGTGTCTGAGACATGGGCAAGACAGGAAACAACACAGGAAGAAGGTCCTCTCAAGAAAGAAACATACTCTTCATGTATTACTGTGCTGCTGTACAGCTGTATCTGAGCACTTTTGACATGTCATACTGTAGCAGAAAAAGCGCTTTAATGGAATCAATTACACCCATGCTTCTCTTCCTTTGACATGTCAAAATGTCTCCTTTTAAGAAGGTTCATACCATTGGCTGATACTGGCCTGACATGACTATCATGCAAGTAAAATGCAATTAATTTCTGACTTACATTTATACAAATTCCAAAAGACTATACTTCATGTGTGCAGACCACATATGTCCAGTTCTGATCCAGTTGGACATCTTTGTTTGTAATACCCTTCTTTATCACCATGTTTCTTGGTTCTCTCCACACTGTCAATAAAGATGACTAAAAGAAACAAATAGAATCCATGGAATTTGGAAATCATGTGCTAAATGTGCAATGTTGTGGTTTGAGAAGTGGCTGACCTCCTGAAAAGATATAATAAACTCTCTTCCTGTGAGCTTAAGACATTTATGGGCCTAACACTGAGCATTCAGGCCAACTTTACTCCCAAAATGTCAAACAGCTCAGTATCCTGCCGTAGTCAGCCTGGTGTGCCTTCTCTAATGACTCAGAGCACAACTCAACAGCTCAACACTCAACATATAGAGGTAAGAGAAGGAGAGTTCGGCTGGCGGCGTGAAGAGTTACATGACAGATAGCAGTGTGGATGCTGAACAGGGCCGTGTAACGCTGAGGGCATCAGGAAACCCCCGCCCCCGCCCCTCAACACTGTGAGAGCACAACTGTTATCAGACACACACTTGTACAGTCTGGAAACACATGCAGACATGCTTGGCAAATCAAACACTAGAAGTACACACACTTACACATAATTCAGACGAGGCTTGGGTAAACATATGTTCCTGTTAAATTATACCTGGACACCCTGATGTTCTTCTCTATATCAACAATGTAAATGTGAGTGCACCCTAGTGGCCAAAGAGTGAACAGCTCATTTCAAAGCACCCAACTGACCACAACTGTTTACGTTACAGGACAGTTAATGTTTGAGTAGGAAATTAAAAGACACTATAGTAATACTGAGGTCCAAGTGGTGTATGTGAGACAGACAGAGCAGTTTGACAGATGAGGCATGCCGGGCTTTCTGTGTCTTAAGGAAAACAAATTCAACCCACTACAAATCAACCTCCTCATAGGCCCACAGTCCACACCAGCACTTAAAATGCCAACTTTACTTCACTTTTCACGTCACAAAACCAAAACAAAGTAACATAATTACAAAGACTATGTCACAAAACAGCTGATCTGCAATTTTTAATTACATTTTTGTCATCAAGAAAAAAATAATTTAACTGCAATGTAAATACAGGAATGTAACTACATTCTTCTACTTAAGAGATTTTTCCAGCATAGTGAGACTCAGACAAGACCAGATCATCTGTGGCAGCCATGATGGAGCCACAGCATGTCGGAGAGGGGCACCGTGTAACTCAACCACAGAGAGGGAGAGCGGGAGAGTTGGTGCCTGTGTGTCATAAACTGATAGGATTTGGTCACGGCAGATTCTCACGGACACGAACAGAGAGCTGCAGTCAGGCTGTCAGCCTGCTGTCCATCCTCTCTGTTCGGCTGCTGCGAGACAGTCTTAGAGAGGACAGTCTGCTCTGTGTGTGCTCTGACATGGTCATTACTGTCTGACACAGTCTGACTTCATTTTGGAAGCTTTCAGCTCTCAGATGTGAGTGTAAAAACGTCATATAAACACACAGACAAGACGAGGACAACATAACAGTAGTAGGTCAATATTTTGAAAAATATGCTAATTTGCTTTCTTTCCAGCAGTAATACTGTATGTTTCACGTCACTCTCATGTCTGTGTGGTGAGTACAGAGCTGGAGTCAGGATGTGGTTGGCCTGGCGTAGCATGAAGACTGGAAACAGCTCGGCTTGGCCAAAAACAGAAAATGCCTCTAAAGACAGTAAATCAACATGTTGTAACTTTTATGTTCAGGCTGCACACAAACAGGAATGTAAACTCAAACTCAGAGGGAGCAGGTCTTGCAACATGTCCTGACTCCAGACAAGAGAGTGGCATCAATCTTCTCATTTCATTCTGGTAAGGAAAGCAGACCGGAGCATGTCCCAAGCAAGTTGAACTACTCTCTTAGTTAGTGTAGAGCATGAGTGCTAGCATCTATACATTCATGTACCGATTTTGTGAAAAGACAGCTCAGACGCCATCGACCTCCCAAAAATCCTGCACCTGCCATCACGTTCAGGTTTCAGCATACCTGAACGTTGCATTAAGAGGTACAGTAGGAGGGCTTGGTGGAGGGAGGTGATCAAGGAGATGACTTGTAGCTGTTTGAAACAGACCAACAACTTTGAATAAGAAATGTTTCTATTCACATTTGCATGTACATATTAATGAGAGGCATTCATGCGTGTTCACTGTATTGTCTGTCGTGTTTTTTCACAATAAAAAAAAAAGAATATTTGTTTGCACAGGGAGAGATTAATAGAGCAGAAGGTGAAACCGTGTTTGTCATTCTCATTTTGCAAAATCACATTTAAAACTTTGTTGAATATTCTTTATTTTTTTAAAGCATGATTTAAAATGGGTTTAGTTGTTTAAATATACAGTATGAAATTACCCATATTGTAAACCAAGTGACCTGTGGAAATTACCAAGTGATCTGTGGTAATTTCAAGTAAATTCAAGCAATTTCATTTAACCCTTTGTAATGTGGTTTTAAAGTGTTCATAAATATCTAAATTAATAACATGATAGAATAAAAAGTTGGCTTTTTAACCCTAAAAAAAAAAAGAAATGTTTCTAATGACAGTGGGAATGGATATTAAGGAGATGATGGGACATTTCCATGTGTGTTTGTGGTGACAACAAAAAAACATCTGTACACCTCCTGCTCAGGACCAAACACACAACAAAACTAGCTGGTCAACACTGTGGAGCATTCAGCAGCTAAAGAGACTGATATTCTCCCCAGAGGTTGGTGAAGACCAAAGAGGGAATATCATCATAATGTTGCTCTGTGGATGTGAAAATAGGCAACTCGACGCTCACTGCAACACGTTCACTGTATGTTGTGTGGCTCATTTCTCTCTTTTTATTAAAGCTACATAGTCTTTACACTTTAGACTGAACTAAAGATCAGTGCCAGAGATAATTATATGGTTACTGTCTGAGCTTTATTCGACCTTTGCCCATTATTTTTGAGAAGACCTGAATGAGAAAAATGTTGCAGATAAATAATGGTTCAAGGAATTATAATAATAAAAAGAAAGAAGGATAGACACAAAAGCGAGAGGCAGAGGATACAAAGGCAGTGAAACCAGTGAGAGAGCAACTGGAAATGAGACATGACTCAAAACACAGACAGGCATCAATTAAAATGGCTAAATATTTGCTTAAGAGTATCACAGTTTACTCAGCATGGTTACAGTGTTTGGAGGATTAGATGGTTTGTTCCAGGCATAAGGCAAACTCATTAGCTTCATTCATTTGCATTCAGCAAAGACCAGCTGAAACTGCATTGATTTCTCAGTGGTTTCTATACTCTGATTCTCACTATAGATTTTAATGTGTTGCAGAGTTTAAATTCTTTTTCATCATTTCTTTCTCTAAATCACCTTCTGTGTAAATCTTTAGGGTATAGATGCCGGAATGCTGTCCGCCGTCTGAGATGTCATGTAGTCTCATATGCAGCCATAAATGATTTCATTTTTTAATAGAACTTTCTTTAAACGGGTGAATCATGAAAATATTCTGACCGGCTTCCATCAAGGAGCATTCATTTATAAAATTCCTGAACAAGGGGGAATTTGAAACAAATTAAATGATTGGGATCCAGAATTAACTTGCAGACCAGGCTGATTCTGAGACATAAAGTCTTGCTGAGATTTAAGTTTTTTCACATATATGTGTGGAAAAGGGATAGTTCAACATTTTGGCGGATTCGGCAATTGCCATAATCCCTTGAGTCTTAGGGGTAGGTTCGTTAATTTTAATTATCAGTGCAAGCTATTTTTAGATGTAGAGACACGAGCCGCTCAGCTAACGCTACGGAGGCTAATGGTATTTTTCCGG
>JBCAUF010000039.1:1026645-1049836 GCA_038406115.1 Haemulon aurolineatum
CGTTACTGATTACATTTTTTAACAGGTAACTTGTAACTGTATCGGATTACATTTTTAAAGTAACCCTCCCAACCCTGATGACAACGTAGTCGAGTATTATGAGAATGAGAACTTTATTAACATATGTATAATACTCAAGTACGTTATATTTACACATGATGAGGACTTGAATGTTACCTTGTGTTATCCCTCGGGAAAGAAAAGAAAGATAGGCCACAACCAGAACTATTATTACAGCCATAAACAGCACATAAACGTGGCATGTTAATCTTGTATGTTCACTGTATATTATCAAAGTCGTCTCTGATTTTATCAAAAATTATTATTATTTCGTTTTTGCCACCAAAATGTGTAAACATAAATTGTAACGTAGTAACGTTACGTATTATTGACAAATAATCTTCAGAGGCTTGTGTTGAAGCAACTTTATTAAACAACTGAACAGCATCCATCCATTTAAATGTCAACACCATTAGGCCAAAAACATAAACTGCTTTCAATTCTTTATCTAAATTATTAGTGGATGATAAGAAATCATGTATTTGACATTAAACTGTCATGTCTGTCTGTTGGGTCCATACGTCCAGGGTCAGGTAGAGTGGAGAGCTGGATTCAGCCGTACTAAACAGCGTTTTAAACATCAATCTACAACAAAGTTGATGTTTTGTTTCTGTTAATATCTAATTTCGCTCGCGAGCATATATATGTATGTTTCTTTCTGTCCTGCAATCACGTTAAAGTACGGATTTGACCATGTCCCCATTCATTTAGATAGGGGTCTGGGCCACTTTGTCTCCTTCGAGGCGTTGACAATATGGCCGCCGAGTGGCATGACTTGCCGAGAAGAACTTTCTCTCTCTCACAACACACTTGCTCACACTCTGCTGTGATGTGACGTGAGCAGTGATGATGATGATGGTAATGATGATAAAGCTAGGAGCCACAAAAGTAGCATTTCTGAGAATGTGTATGATTAAGCAACAAAAGAGAAATTAGGAGGAGGTGTGTCCACCTCTGCTGTGACAGCACGGGTCTGACCACACACCCAAACACTGCGACAGACAGAAGAATGTCTGTGTCTGTCGGTCTGTGTTGACAAGAAACGGAGCAGTTTCACATCTCTCTTCTCTGGCCAAGTCAGATGTTAGAAAGTGAGAAGTGGTCTCCGGCGACTGGCGGCAGAGAGACCTCCAGCTGCAGTTGATTGTGTGAGCGCCTCTCTCCCAGGAGAGGTACTTCCCGGCTGGCTGAGCTCTGAGACTGGAGTCGCCAGAGAGTAATTACTCTGTCCTTCCTGGGCTCGTCCTGAGCTGTTCAGACACAACTGAAACTGTTGAGATGACAATTTATCACTGCTCGGCGATCCTCCCCGCCAACGCGAACCCACAAACAGTTCAACAACCAGCTTGTTGGCAGATGGCTCGCTGCTTGATGTATGTGGCCTAGTCGTATATTATCCTTTCTGATACACCACCTCCGTAGTCTGGCTAAGTTACGGAACTACAGGCCCTGACACACCAGACCGACGGGAAAGAAGTGCCGGAGACGAAAGGCGGCAGCTGGATCACCTCACGTCGCCCAAGTCAACTCTTTGTAAGCATGTTCAGAGGCAGTAACTCTCCACACCAACAGGTGGCGAAGGTCTCTGTTCCTCATTCAGAGAGGGTCAGCGGAGAACAATCAACCTTTAATGCTAAACCAGTGTTGGCCTAGCATTCACACCACCTCAGTTCCTTCATTCCAAAGTGCGTTTAAACACAAGATAAAAGGTGCCATATGTCTGTTTTTGCTCAATTTGGCATCAGTATAATCCATGAAGATGAACAGTATTTCCATACAAACTTATTGAACAGCTAACCAACTAGCCTCTGTTGGTTAGCTGTCAGGTGGTATTGTGCGGTGTGATGTGGTGTTGTGTTGTGTTGTGTGGTGCAGTGTGGTGTGATGTTGTATGTCTACCTTGCTAGGGTTACAATAAGATCATGACTTCATGACATCAGAAGACAACAAAACAAAAACTGATTTCATTAAGCAACAATCTCCAGACAATATCACTGATACAAAGAGTGGGGATTAAAACTGAATTCAAGAATAAAAACTAGAACAAAATCTTGAAGCGGAGACACAGTGACATTCTTGTGGCCTAAAACAAATCGGGTGAAATTCAAAGGAAGTGTATGAAAACTGTTGATCCAAGGACTGAGACTAAACTTAAAGACAGCTGACAAATGAAGAGGCACTTGTCAGAAGAAATTAGTTATGAAAGGTTTGATCATTGCTAATTTCATACTGTGTGGTGGAAAACAACCGATTCAGCATCTGGGGTTAGCATCCTTTGGCCCTCAGAGAGGACTGACATTTCAGGAAAATGTTAAAGTTGCTTAAATCATCTGAACAAACATGGAATGCTGTTTCTGGAGAGAGCACAGTTTCACCTTGACATCAGCCCACACTGTCCATGCACCTCAGTCTGAACTCTCTCCTGAGTCACCTCTGTTGTGACAGCTGTGAGGTTTGTGTTCGAAGATCCTCTCGGTGGAAGGAAAACATTGCCTGGGAGAGGATCAATATCCCTCCTGTTGTTATTGCTGGTGTGGCCTGGATGGTTGTGTAGTCTAGCTGGGGCCAGCAGGTAGCTGTCAGTCACAGACCACCTGAGGAGACCTCTGCCTCTGAAAGTGGGAGGTAGGGGCCAGAAATAGGGGGCTTGCTGACACAAAAATCTCATTTACAGTACCTAGGCAATGAGCAGAAAGTTGTTACAGGTAAGGTACATAGTGACAGATTCCTCCACCGTACAGTTACACTAAATATACTAAAAATGCCCTTATGGTATTCTCATTCACACACAATCAAGCATCGGAGCAATTAGCCATAGGGTTTATTTATACTTATGTAAAAGCTGTTAAACAATCAGAAAATAAAGTTTTATCTCTGATTCACTGCCACTTCTCATTACCGCAGGTCCCTCTCTTCAGTCACTTTCTACCTAGCTTGACCACTGCTGCCCTCTCTCTCTTTCAGACAAATGGGCACGAATCAAAGGAAGGTTCTGGGTTTCAGAAGAAATAAACCAAGAGAGGAGTACCAATAACTGGAAGAGAATCCTGATTTGGTCCATGAACTCTGCAGTGCTGGGTCTGAAAGCAGACACTAGCCAGGCAGCCTACAGTAAATGCGCGACCCACATTCAAATGAATGGGAACTGTTTGTCGCAGCACCCGATTGTGTGAAAATTTCACCTAATAGACTCAACATGTCCCAGATGTCCTTGGAAGAGAGAAGAAGAGAGAGGTTGGAAGAAGACATTTCTCATTTCTCATGAGATGATGGGGGTGTAGAGAAGATAACTTGTGGTTAGAAGCTCCAGGAAAAGCTACTGAGAGGAGTTAAGATTGTTTTTCTTTGTATACAAACTACTGCTTCCAAAGTGAAAAATGTCATTGCAGGGCCTCATAGTGTCACATCATTATGAATTATAATGTAAGATTTCCATATTGGGTTCATTGGATTTGCTCAATCACGATCACTTCTGAAAGCAGTACAGCATTAATATTTGTATCTTCAGTACACTGAAAACAATAATTACCACTTATTGAGCCTGAACTTAAATTGAAGTCAAACAAGGATAAAGATGATGAAGGCAATAACTGAGACAGGTCACGGCATTGATTCACCTGATAGCTTCCTCATTGTGAGAACGTGCTGATGAGCATATTCTCTGTTTTGCTAGAGCTCTCTTTCCAGTGTCTGGTTACAGCGTCATTGCTTATACAGGTGCATGAACAACAACACCATTCATCTATGTCACTACAATGACTTTGAAATGAATACTCATCAGAGAGCAGGAGAACTTTTGCCCGTTTGGGTTTGATTCAAAACAGGCGAGGAATGAGCTTCCTCCTGCACCCAGCTGGCCACGTTGTTTGGCTCCACTCCCGCCTGTCCGGGCTGCCCTGGCTCAGCTCCCGCTCAGGCTGCCCAGGCCAACTACTGGAGCGGCACGGGGCTCTGACCGTGTGACGGCACAGCTCAAGAGTGCAGGACACAGGGCAGCCCCAAGCAGTGTGGTCAAATGCAGAGCAAGTCAACAGTTACACTGGCTACAGCAAAGGTCTCTTTAAAGTAGTCCTTATCAGCCTCTCACAGGGACCAGCTGGGACAAAACTGATAAAACTCCTCCTGTGGATGTACATCGTCCTCAGATAATGTAGCCAATCCCTGACTTTTCCTGTAGTGCAACTGACAGGTTAAAATATACCTGTCATTTTTTCACAATGAAAGCTTTACTTGATGTCTGGCATATTTTATACTGCCATCTCCTTTTTAAAAAAGTGCATTTTCATTGGTGTTAAAGGCGTGTCTAGTGTCTAATGGTGCCTGGCTTCAGTACAGCACATTTCTGTGGCTTGTTGAAGTGAAGAACAGCTCTGGAACAGAGCAGAGAGCAGAGAGGTGGGAAATTGTTTTTTGCACCTGCGCTTTCGCTTCGGCATTTGATGTGCAATGCTGCTCCGCTGTTTGCTCTGCAACAAAGTCTGTGCAAAGAAAGCGCCAGTCAATTTAAGTACACACCTCATGGTGTTGTGAAAAACAGTGTATAGTAAAAAGCGGACATGTCCGGGCAAAACGGGACGTCTGGTCACCCTATCACAAGCTGTCCTGTCTGCTCCCGACACAACAAAAGTTGACTTAGTACTCAAACTTTATGAGTGAAACGTGAAAAGTGCAGTCAAAGTATAGCTGTAGTTCTGACTATGATAAGCTCTCCCTCATGATTAAATTGTCCATTAAATTTGCAGAGTCATGATCCTGATGTTTTAATGATCCCCTGATGTTTCTTCTAGTACCAACATCAAAGACGGCAAAACCTCCACTTGTATGCAAGAAATAAAGTTGTATAACAATATAGAAATTTACTGAGCATATTTATAGTCACATGAGGATGAACCATTAGCATTTCTGACTGTCTATGGGTTTGTTTTTTTTAATAACTGATGAGACCAGATAAGATAAAGATATCTAATCCAAAGAATTGGTAGAACCAAGGGGAAGGTTGGTGGTTCAGTCCTTGGCCCCTGCAGTCTACGTACATGTCAAAGTGTCCTTGGGCGAGACACTGAACCCCAAATTACTCCTGGTGGCATAGCCATCGATTTGTGAATGGCTATTCTGATGAGCAGGTGGCACCTTGTACGGTGGCCTTGGCCACCAGTGTATGAATGTGTGTGTGAAAGGGTGAATGCTGACTTGACTAATATATATAAATCAGTCAAATTGCCTAACATTTTCATATTGTAGTATGTAATTAACATTACAGACTCTAGCATCTGCGAATGCGAATACGAATACGAATACGAATTACTGTATTTATCCCCAAGGTGAAATTCATTAGAATTTATTCAAGCAGAGACCCAACAGACCAACTATTTTGTATTGTGATTTGTCTGTTGTGCTTGGTATTGCCCTCTGTGACTAATGGGCGTCTAGTTTCGTAGACCAATCTAGGCGCAACGCAGCTTCGCTGACCAAATGGAGTGTGTCCAGGCGCACAAGTTTTGGACACGGCGCACCCCGACGCAAGTACTCCCCTTTCCCTCCTCCGTCCCTCCTACCGGCGCAAGTGGGAAAGAAGGAGGAGAGAAGGCGTGGAGTGGGTTTAACACAGCCGAGTCAGATCTTCACCAATCAAATGAGCTCCTCTCCTCACCTTTAAATGCGCCTTGGCGAGATGTACTGCAAGTTTTGTCATTTCACGCCCAAACTGTTCCAGGGAGAGACGTGAACTTGTCTGTTTGCATCACAGTTTCAGCTGTGTTCATTCAGTCACGTCGAGTTTCCAGTTACGCAAAACTTGCACTTTGCAGGCTGTGCCACCCTGCGCCACGCCAAGAAACTACAGCCCATGGACTCAAGTAGAAACGAGTACAAGTAACACAAGTGAATAATAATGTGTTACAAATATAATTCTAAAACGAAATCTGCAATCTGATTGGTTGTTAACTGTGATATAATGAGCACATACTGTACCATGGCTACTATTCTAAAGCCTTATCTAGACACACTTATGGCAACAAAACTTAAGCCCCAACATGAACTTTTCTGAACCAAACCAAACAACTCATACCAACAAAAATAAAATGTGTAATCAAAATATATCCATGTTGATGGACAATTTGCTCTCAAATTTTAAAGGTTTTTGCGAGTCTACATTGCGTTTCCATGGAAACACATGTTGCCACAATCTAGTAATATTTTTAGTGATAAGTCAGGCCTGCTGTCATACTGATTTTAGCATGTTCTAAACGTCTTTTTGACCAATCAGATTGCTTGGTCGGGACTACATGTTGTATAATACTGCATATCCCTGGGTAGTTGGAATAGGCAGCACTTTCTGTTTGCATGTCAGCTGACATGCTGAATGACCCTGTGTATTTTCCGTCTTGGCAGGATGTCGCCTCGAACAGCCCCTTCTGTGCCTGTCTGACATTTTTGTTGTTTGCTCAAGTTTGTTGAGTTGGATGTTTGCAGGTGGCTGGTACTGTGTTGTCAGGAAGAGAAGTTTATAATTCACTTCCTGTTAATGTCCCTGTTACACTGAGGACTTTACCATATGTACTGTACACATTTCAAGAGGCCTGAAAAACAGTCCACACACACATTCACATGTTGTGGGAAACTGCACTACATTTCTACTGAAAACGCTCCTGTAACTTTCCCACGTTTTCCATTGAACACATTAATATACCTGCCGAACCAGATTTCTTATATATTCTGTGTGCACATGGTTGTGAAGTAGAAAAATTATGTCAATATGTGCTATATGATTTTAACTGCACAATGATAACTGTTAGTGATGCTTTATGAATTCAAGCCGTGTCCCATCTAAGTGGCAGAGCTTGTTATAACAGGATCTCCACCTGACCTGAGGCCAAACTGACAAAATGCCAGGAATATAGCTATTTTATTACAGTATAAAACCTCTCTCTGACGATGGGAAGAATCTGCAGTAGGATACAGCTCAGGGGCAGGGGTGGGGGCCGGTGGGGGGGATGAAACGGTAGCTCAGGTTGGCTCAGATTCAAAAGAAAATAAGAGAGAGAAAATAAGTGAAAGTAGAAGCCGCGACAGGGGCTGACGGACGACCGTTTCTTGCCTGCTAACTGTCAAGCTCTTTTCACTGCTCCACAGGGCCATCCTGGACCACAGCCTTCCGGTGAAAAGATCAAGGATTAAGACGGTTAGAGATAAAGACAAAGGGGACACATTGCCTCTCTTCCCCAGAGAGCTCCCCCAGCCACACAATGATAGCTTACAATGGGATGATGTGTTCTTTTGGCCCGCACCGGATGTGTCATCTCGCGCTGCTGTGCAGAACTTCTCAGCATTGTGTGCGGGCCTCTGCCATTGTGGCCAGGCAATACTAATACTTTGCAGATATTTCACAGTGGGTGAGTGCTTTCTTTCCGCCCAGGCAGCCTGGAGTTCCCTGACTCCCAGGGTCAGAAATCAGGGAGGCCCTGGAACTGACTAGCCTGCAGGACCTCAACTACAGCTGTGAGGGAGGGGGGGAGGCAATGACCTGCGATCTCTATCGCTATATTTGTCTCTGCTGTGTTTAGGAAACTTCTTGAACACCTTCTAAACACTCATTTCCTCTCTAATGGAGAAGCCCTTTCAGAGTCCAGGTATGGGTCTGGGTTTAGGTCCAATCATAATCTTATCTTTGCAGCCTCTTCTCAAAAAGTAGGATCAGTTGTGTCCTAAAGGGTTGACACTGTTCATCATCATTGTCATCGTCATCATCATCTCTAGCACACTGTATACCTTTAAACTTAACAACAACACTCTTAATTGGCCTGACAACAGTCGCTAAATTGTAGAAGATCAATTCAATCTAGATTCCCCACCTTTTTACTGTGTGTTTTCATTGTATTTCTATGATAATAATCTGTGTTATATTTAGCCTATATCATCAGTGAAATGCACCATGTAAATATTGGCCTCTGAAAATGTCCAAACACAAACCAATCAAACCATATCACTAAGAAATTCTCAACACAAGGTCCACTTATGAGGTGCATTGCACTGCACACATTAAAGCTTTTGACATGTGTAATCTAATTTCATAGTTTTTCACAAAATATCTTTGATTGCCTTCTTTTGTTAAAGTAAACAGTGTGCTTTGGAAGCTTTAAACCACATTTCATGGCCTTCCACAGTGTAAGATATAAAGAAAATGGGAAAACGGGGAAAAAAACTTGTAGTCAAGCTGCTTTATCTCACAATAAGATTTGGATCATGGGAATTCAACTTGCATTTAACCGCAGCTACATTTAAAGTTATCAACACGGGACAGTAAGCCACAGAAGACAGCCGTTCCCACAAACATCACAGTGACCTTTACAAAATGCTGGATGACCTTTTTCACAGAGGCACTGAGTGTTCATTTACAAAGCTCCACTAAACAAGCTGCCTTTGTGTTCCAGGGGTATAACCTCATGGATTCAGTCCTGGATGATAACACCTGCAGTGCTGCAGGATGAAACTATTGTTATATCAAAATGATAATTTAATGCTGATAAAAATCAATGGGGTGACACAAGGATGCAAAATGAGTGCAAATGTTGCTCTGGGTGTAACTGGCATGTTCACCATGTCTACTTTAAGGTCAGAAGTTTTGAGGTTTTGAGGTCAGATTGGAATTACAAGTCAGCATTTAGGCTACATCTTTTTCTGTCTTTGAGTGGAGTGGGGGGGTGGGGGGTGACCAGGAAAAGTGCAATCAGCAAATGTTACGGTCCAGTGCTTTGGTGCACACAATGAAAGAAGCCGAACTGGCAACTATGGATATGTAGATGCGATGTTTGTCATGATCACTTAGTGCTGTCTGCTGAGACGAGACCAGAGAGGAACTGAAAGGGTGAACAGAGGAACTGACTGTGTGAGAGCAGTCAAAAGGAACATTGCCCTTGGGCCTATGAAAGCACATTTTTCTCCAATGTCATGGAGATTTCTCTTGCTAATGAGCTGCATCCATGGGCTATCAAGTGCTGCCAAATGCAGAGGGGGGTTGCTTCCTTAGCTTAATTAAATCATGGACATTTTTGTAGCATTATTTCCCTTTACGTGGATATGCAGACATGGTTTCATGACTCATCAGCAATGGAGTTGTACTTGTAGGAGAAAATTCAAATCCCATTTTTGTCTGTTAATAAAGTCATCTGAGTGGCCTTCAGCTACAGTATAAGCAGCCCTAGTGGAAGACTGCAGGCATCAGTTACTGGAGCATTTCAAGAAGCTACTCTCACCGTCTTTGCAGGGAAAAAGTTCTGAAACCAAACAATGGCACTGTGTAGAACAACAGAATTTCAGCAACCTCAGCAAAGGATGTAAAACACATTTTAGTCGAGGGTGAAGGGAATTGTCCAGTATTAAAGATCTTCCTGGCAACAGGGTAGACCTCACAGTGTAAATGAGAAGCATACTGTAACAATCTGCAGGTTTTCTCTACTGAAAACAGTTAAAATTATTCTAACTGTTGAGAGGGTGTTGTATGTAATCCAACACCAGAGCAGAGAGGCAAAATAGACTTTAGCCCATGGCACTTAACATGATACATGATCCATGAACAATGGCTTGGTAAAGGTATACACCTCAAAGAGCTTAGGTGATGTTAGCTATACCCTGCGGGACATACCTTGGGTAAGTGGGATGGAATTCAGGAAGGAACTACAAGATACAGTTGGTATGGTGGAAGGGGGGAGGGGGGGGGGGGGTCTTTATCCTGGAGGAAAAAACACAAGACTAAGAGCAATCTCTCCTTTAACCTACCAAACAGCCACGCTGACAAGTGACGAATGTGAGAACGAAATGCTGCTACCTTTCATGCACTTGCCTAATTCTATAAATCTGCACTGGGGTGAGCAATGGTTCACATGGAGCGTTTAATCTACATCTTAAAAGCTTGTACTGTGCTTTGTAGAGAAGGTGGACAAACAGAAGGAAGGAAAGGATTCAGGGTGCTCAACTCAATAAGTTTCTTTCTCCCACAGCTCTTCTAGAAAGGGGAAGTGTGGTTTTGTGTCTCGGAGCTTTGAGGCGATACAAAGAGGCTCTTCTCAAAAGCACAACTTAACAGCTGTTTTAGCCATGCACAGAAGTGTAAATGCAACTTTTTCATGTTCAAGACAGGCCCTGCAGATGAAAGGCTCTTTTCATGATCCTTGTGTGCTATAAAAATAGCCACTTGCAGCAGACTAGAACTCAGGGGAGGTAGATCCAGGTGGCCTTGGTTGGCACACAATGCTGGGGAAAACCAGTTGTTTTGCTGTTGTGTTGATCTTCTGAGTGCAAACTTTTTCAAATTCCAAAGTAGAAATTTCTAATTGCAATGTAACTTGAAAGCAAAAGAAATTTGGCCTCAGTAAAAACAAGCTCGGAGGAGTGCTTGCATCATTACAAATACACTCTCAATGGAGAACATTTTCTTACATGTGGTTTCAAGTGTTTGAAGCGAATTAGAAGACGCGATGTGCCAGAGAAGGCGGCATTCCGTTGTCACACTGCAGCTCTGCTAGACTCCAGCTCTCTCAAGTTCAAAGTGGAGTGCTCCCAGACTTATCTCGTTCTTGCCACAAGGGACCTCATTTATGACATTCTAAGCCTAGCGGGGCCTGATTTCAACCAAAGAACAACCATCCAGATTTTCAAAGAGCCAAAAGCATTACTCTTCCTGCATGTTCAGACTCCAGCAAAGCCTAAATGCTCCACTGTACATTACTGCATATTACTTGGCACAAATTTCAATCCCAACCACATCTGCTCACCGTCCTGCTCTGAATGAAGTAACATGCACAGGAACACGCACATTCACCCTCCTTCGTCGGATGGAAACAGGCCCGGAGAACATGTGAAGTGGTGAGAAGGTGAAGCGTATGAAAAGGGTCTTAATGAATTCATAAGTGTAACAGTGTGGACTGGGCTGAAGGGGAGGCCGGGCAGTGTGACGAGCAGCTGTGGTTGTGTCTGCTGCCAAGTAACTGAATGCATGTAAGAGGCAGCCTTTACGAACAGAGGTAACCGCCCTGCTCAGTGTCTCTCTGTTGCAGCAGAGCTCCTGATGCTGTCAGATGAACACACTCATTTGTCTTCATGTTGAATTGTCTCTGGAAAGATTGTCAACAGTCATAATGGTCCTCTGATTGGATCTGCTGGATGATGATGATGATGACTGCAGCCAGAGCAGAAATCAAATATGAAATTACATGTCTAATCAACTTTCAATTATAATCCATTTCACTTTTACTGGATGCCATCTATGACTGCTTATTATGCCCCCCAGGCCTACAGATAGCATCTTATCCTCTACATTACAGAGAGATCAAATATACTATGCTTCCATTAAGGGAGTGCACTTGTTTAATTCAAAAAAAGAAAAAGAATGTACAAGCTGCTGTAGTAGACAGAATTATCAGGGACAACCGAGAATTGATTTTTACGTGCTTATTTCCAGCGCAATGTCAAGCTTTAGACCACCAGCTAGCATTGCAATTTTACATTTTTTCGGTCTATTTTAGATTTTATAATGGGTTTGTATTGGATGGACTATTCAGAGCTAAAGTGACATCATCATTAAAGTGGAGAGGAGCAGTGAAATTTTCTGAAAAATTCTCCTCAACTTGATCTTACTCACACAAATTTCACTGCACATATTTTAGACACAACCTATACATCAAAACAGGATATTTTGCACTGGTCGCATACATGTGACTACAATGCAAACGTTCTTATGCTTTTGGCTGCATGAACGGGGGACAATAACTTGAGAAGATTGGGTTTTTACAGCCATTAAAGGAATAGTTCACCTAAAAATGAAATTCGGTCATTATCGGCTTATCCCTCAAAGTGCTGCAGGAGGCTCCGGTGGGTTTTCATCCTGACTACAAAGCCATATAATGAGAGTCTATGGTAAGCAAAAGAAAAGGTCCATAAAACTACTCCAAAACGTTGTAATATTCCTCCATACTGCTCGTCCGCTGCAATCCAAGTGTTCTGGAGGGGAAACATCCAGAGTTTACTCGAAACAACGTAATTTAGTATGTTTTATAGCCTGTTGGTCACTGCAGTCTGGAAGCGTGCTCGTGCATGTTCAGGCACATTCAGGCCCGTTCAGTGTGCAATACTGTAGGCGCGCCAGACAACATTCAAATCACTAAACACTAGTGCAGGCAGATCCCTCTTGTGTTTGTGTGTCAGCGGTTGCTCTCAGCAGGATGTAAACACAGGGGTGTGGCTGGGAGTACACTCTGCTGCTTGGGAGAACAGGCCTAAACATACTAAATTACGTTGCTTCGAGTAAACTCTGGATGTTTCCCCTTCAGGACACTTGGATTGCAGTGGACGAGTAGTATGGAGGAATATTACAACGTTTTGGAGTAGTTTTATGGACCTTTTCTTTTCGGTTACCATTAACTCTCATTATATGGCTTTGTGGTCAGGACAAAAAACCCCGGAGCCTCCTGCAGCACTTTGAGGAATATAAAAAACTACACCGGACTTCTCATCAGCATGAGGGTAAGTCGATGATGACTGAATTCCATTTTTGGGTGAACTATTCCTTTAATTTCTGAAAAATTCCACACTAAATTTGCATTTCATCATATATTGTTATGTATCAATATGGTAGCATCTCTAACGCTTGAATGTGTTTTCCACTACATTGTTTACACGTAGGTCTATTTATTTCTTTGTTAGGAATGCAGTTTTCTGGACCTAAATTCATGTTCTTTTGTTTCACATGTGTTCCAATATGCTCTGTGTCAAATGTTGCATGAATCCTCAGAAGAAATTTCACTTGCAAGCTGTGTCTGGCTCATTTTGAATCAAAGGAAAATATGGCACTCTGAAGTTTCCTTGGTATGTAAACACACTTCTTTTTTATTATGATTTTGAAAAACAGCACATTTAAAATATTTGCTTTTCATTTCCTGCCTGTTAAGAAAAAGACAACATCTGGAGAAGAGATCATTCACTTCCTTTTGCTTTGTCACGTAGTTGCTGGGACCACGGCTGCAGGGGTGGAGGCGAAGGCGGCGTTCAACAGGAGGAGTTCGGCTACATTTCTGCTGCGAGGCTGTGAAATCAGAGTTGACTTGAAAATTAAAGAAAGGCGCTTCAGAACGTGATTCATCAACATATCTTTAACTGAAAAGGCAAATGGGTTTCATCTCTCCAAAATTCAAATCAAATGAAGTTCTAATCCTTGAATGTCTCCTCATGCTGTCATCACAGCGAATGAAAACCCAGTCAGCTCTCACTCTGACAGCCATCTTAAATCCACTCAGAGATCTCAAGGGAACAGTTTTCTGCATACTCAATATGCTCACAGCTCCTTCAGCCCACACAGTCTCCATGGCAACCATGGACCACCTCTGGCTTCTAGTGCATCTGTCAGCCAATACCCCCCCCTCACACACACACACAGCCATCTTGCTTCTTTGTAGCATGACTGTGTGTTTTTGCATCGGTGAGATCATTATTTCCACACGTGCTGTTAAAAAGTCAAAATATTGAATGTATTTTTGGAGACATGCACATACACACATGGTAGACTGTGTAAATGTTAAAGTCACCCTCGTCGATTTTTACTCCACCATTTCCTCTCCTCTTCAGCAGCAGAGCAAAGGCGAGAAGAACGCTGAGATGGCAATGCAGGAATCCCATTTGGTCGTCCCACTTTCCATCTGAAGAGGGCAGCCTTGAGCCTTTTCTCGCGCATCCCTTCACCAAAAAAAAAAAAAAAAAAAAATCCACGCAAACCTGCTGTGTCACAACCCACACTATGAATGTAGGACCACCCATCCAGCACTAAAAGTCCCTGGCTGGGATTTAAACCTTACTGACCCCCCGCCCCCACCCGCCAAATCACCTACAGAAAAAAAAAAAAAGTATTCTGTGTGTGTGTGTGTGTGTGTGTGCTGGTATGCATGCATGACTGCATGTGTGCAGCAGCAAACAGGGTAAGGGAAGTGAAGGAGGAGGAGGTGGAGGATAGAGAGCAGCTGAGTGAAGCAGCTCTCCCTCATCACTGAGTAATGTTTCGCGCTGGCTTTTTTTTTTTTCTTCTTCTTTTTCAGAAAAGAGTGAAACAGCATTGTGCGTTCAGCTGCGCCGAATGTGTCTATTCTCCTCTCGCCCTCTTCTCTTTCACCGGAGATCTTTCTCTTTTGTCACCCTAAACCCTCCCCGCCTGTCTAAAGTCCCCCCTCCGTCCTCCGACCCCACCCCTCTAAACCCCTCTGAAGTCCCCACACTTCATCTCAAAAGGCAGTGCAAGGAGGGAGGGAGGGGGTGGGTTTGGAGGAGAGGGGTGCGTGTTGTGGGGAGGGGTGTAGTACTGTTGTAATCTGCAATTGTTACAGTCTGCAGCCTTGCTACGCTGTCACCATCCCGAATTGATTTAACCATCAATGGCCGCGTCCATTTAAGGGCTGCGAGTGCTCTGGCCCTGGCTGCCCAAAATTCAGCTGAATTTGGAATGAGCCCCCCTTTCGCTCCCTTTCCCACCGTCGGGTATCAAAGGCTATTGTGTCCAGAGAAAGTGGAGGGGTCACCCATTTACCCCCCGTGGGTCAACCACGAGCTGTGACGAGAGGGGAAAGTGAAATAGCGGAGGAGGGCGAGCGAAGACGAGGAGGTCCTGAAAGTGCGACGTCAGGACGGAGCGCTTCCAGCCGTCGGTGCAGGAGGAAATGAGTACGTGTGTGTGTGGCCCTGACGTCAAAGCAGCCATTTAATACGCACGCTGAAAAACATTTGGAATCCCAGGCATTTGTGGGCTGTTATCGCCGGGACGGATGTTCCTGTCCGGGCCACGGCCTTCTCTCCACAACGGATCGATCAGAGGAGATAGATTCTTTCCTTCCCATCTCAAAACCTGCCCTTGTTTTTCTACAATCCTCATGTGCGGCTGGACAGATCAAATTAAAAGCCCTGCGCGCTGGTGAATTTTCAGTGTCTTGTAACACACACGTCACATGATCCATCTTCAGACCCGGCCATTTGCTCTCTTCAAGTGGCTCTGCTTCCATCCTGTTGATTTTGGCTCGTTCCGTGTTACCATATCTGCAGTATAACTTTGATCCAGTTTCACTTCTGCTCGGCCTGAGCTCTCTCTCAGGAGCGGCCTCGCTGCAGTCTGCTGGTGCACATTGGAGAAGTGAGTAGGAGAGGACAGCAGACTGGGCTGCTTCATGTTGAAAGAGCGGCGCAGTAATGTGAATAGTTTGGGATGAGGCAACACTACGCTGCCCCTGTCAGGTCCACAGACGACCTGTCCCACATTAGCACACATGTGTTTTTCCACTTCTTCACTGTCAAGGTTTTTATTCTTCTCTGAATTTTCTGCCTCCACCACAATAAATTGAGGTGAACTGATTTTCATTTGGGTGATTAGTGCTAGGGTTAACCAACCCCTAACCCTAAAGCTAACTCCGCAGGCGTCACTGTTTGGATAGGAGCTTGCAGAAAAAATACTTGAAAAATACTTGAATTGTTGTTTGATTTTCCATAATAATGTTGCTTCACAAATGAGATGTGAGACAGGTGTCGATGGTTCAGATACGTCTTGAGTAAACCATGTGAACCTGTTGTGGACCAAACTTACCTGTTAACAATTTAGCTATCTCGAAGAGCTGCTGTGAATGACTGGAGGTCGTGGGTTCCTTGCTGGCTGGTATGTCAGACGTAAGCTCAGCAGCTGCGCTGATTTCCAAAATCTATTTGAGCCACTTGCTGGTGTCACATGGCCTTAACTGGGACACTGTCGAGAATGAAATGCACAACTGAATTTTTTAAAATTAAGATTGGGATGGAGACAGAAATCTCACACAAGAGTGGACAAATGAAAGTTAAACAATATTGAAATCTAATCAAATTAAATCACCTGAAATGAGGCCAATGACAGGATGAATTGGAGCCCTCTGTCTATTAAAAGCCATCAGAGTTCATCTTCAGAACAAAGTCAACAAGCTGCCATCTGCCAACAACAATGTTTTATTATTATCACACTGATGTTAATTACATCAACAAGCAAGGCCTTTTTGGCACAGACGAGTCTTTTGACACTTGTGTGCCAACAGTGGAATCCAAGAAATGCAGCTCCTCATCCAATCAGATCACTCCTATAGGGCTCTGTGTTTCTACAGGCCTCAGTCGAAGGTGACTCAAATCCAACGAGTCCACTATAATGTTCCAATTAGCCGCACAGGCACCATTCAGCAGAGTTCAGCCCTGTGACTACATTTTGTCAGCTAAATGGGGGAGACTCAGGGGAGGGACCGAGACACTTCATTATTCCACTCAGTGGCTTGTATCCTGGACGTCTGGAGAAGTTGTTTTTCACCCTGCGACAAGTTTCAGGTTTATGGACACGGCCGTTACTCGATCTGCTAATTGTCCAGGAGGCGCTCTGTTGGAAAAATATGTTGAGATGAAGTGTTGAAGTTTTAAATGGAGCGGAGGGAAAGCAGAGAATCCCTCCTCTAAAGCAGCCTCAGGCGGCTACAATTATGCATAGGATATCTTTGGGTTGGTTCATGTGCCAGAATACAGATGAGGCTGCCTTTCACATTCCTCTTCTCTACAAAAAGAGTATCACTCCCTTGTCAGCCAGTAAAGGGCCTCTGCGCTGCACTCCCTTTATTTCAGTTTAGCTCCCGAAGTTTCCATGGTAACCCAAATACTATTCAATCCTTGCAAGCAAAGCAATCCTGGCAGGTTTCCATTCTTCAAAGTGAAGAATGCCACAAATGCAGTTCCTCCAAAACAGCGGTCGAGTGAGGGACGTGTACAATTTGTCAATCTCAGATGCTGATTTGTTCCTGTTGATTCAAAGTGTGGAAAAAATAAAGCTACAGAAGCTGGGTCCTTCAGGTTGATGTGGGTCATGGTTTATTCAAGGCGTCTGATAAGGCTTCTGGACAAGGACATGAGGTTTATTAAAGGTTTAAATCACCCATTCAATTTTTGCTCGCCAATACAGCTCTCGGTCTGACATGATGGGGGAGGGGAGCGATGGAGTAACAACACTGATGTAACATGAGTGTATTTCTATGGAGAGCTTGTCGCTGAGTAACCAGTTGCCTTGACAACCCCTCCTTCCCACTTCCCTACCATCACTATTCCCTCGCTGCTCTCTCCCTCTCCATTATGGGAGGAGGATATTAAAGTGTTCTTATCAAGGCTTCGGATGACAACAAGGCCAACATAACCCGTGCTTTCCTCACAGGCCCAGGCAAACGACATGGGGCCCGGTGTCATCTGCCATATGGTCCTGAGAGGCTCTCAGGAGAGTCTCTGCTGTGTGACTGAGCTAATGGCTCTGCTCGGACAAATGAGGGCTGGTGGACGCCTCCCTGCTACAGGCAGTTCACTTATATTAAAGTAGTCTATACATGTCCAGTTTGGGCTTTACAAGGGATTTTTCCGTAACATTCAAATGATTTGTTTCATCTTTGTGTGTTTTTGTTTTTTTGATACTGTCTTATGGGTTCTGGGCCTGTTGATGATTTCATTGTTTAATAATAATAGAGCAGAATCATTTATAGAGTTGTTTTTTGCCTGGACAATGTATAGACAATGTCAGGTGACTGACCGAAAGTAATGGATCTGATCAGTCTCCAATCTATCGACACACACTCTTATTCCCCTATGCTTGGAAGCCGGGTATGTACGTGCACATGTACACAATGCTTAGTTCACAGGATGCTACATCACACACTTTGCCTGTATGAAACCACTGACTATTTGAAAGCCTGGGAGACTCTCAGACAATTTAAAGAAAGTTGAATGCGCATGCAGGTTGACTTCACAGTTAATATCCACTGCTCTGACATTTTGTCCAATGGCTTCACGGTGGGATAGAACTGGCCTGAACCATCTCTCATCAAACGCATGGTCTCTGTCTCTTTAATTACTGTAGTTCTAATCATGCTGATGTATTTCAAGCATTCGTTTCCCCAGATTTGTTTGTGTCTGTAGCATCAAATAATGCATCAAAACCTCTGTCCAGCACAATATTTAGTTCCACCAAGCACATTTAGACTTAACATTTAACATTTAGATTTAGGGTTAGCATTTAGATTTCAAATTCATTGTATTTTTAAGT
Source organism: Haemulon aurolineatum (assembly GCA_038406115.1). Classification (NCBI taxonomy): domain Eukaryota; kingdom Metazoa; phylum Chordata; class Actinopteri; order Lutjaniformes; family Haemulidae; genus Haemulon; species Haemulon aurolineatum. The sequence continues at coordinate 1,044,815 of JBCAUF010000039.1, forward strand.
TAATGCATATTGCTGTAAATGTGGTAAAAAAGTGACTTAAAAAGTTCACACCACTCATTTCAACGTTTGAAGCTGAATGTGACAAAATGTTGCTGTTCACGTCAGCGTGAGCCATGTACAGTAACAAACAGATCCCCATAGGTTTACACTCCAGTGTTGTCCTCTGTAGAGCCAGGGTGTGTGTCTTCCTTTGGAATGGCATCGATCAACAGTGCCACACAGATCACTGTTCAAACAAATGAGCTGAAATATGTCTTTCAGCTTTAGAGGTGAAGGCATTCCGTTTCATTTTGGACAGAGCTGGTTAGCTGCTAATCCTACTGCTAGTCTTAATGCCAAGCTAGGCTAATCATGTAAAGATACATGTGTCATTTGTAGTGCCAATGGTCTCTCAATCAAAACAATTAAAAGAGAAGTGGTTTGATGGTGTCGTGACATAGCATCAGAGCATTAGGGAATTGTTAAATAACACCATTGCAGGTAAAAATCTGATGTGACTGAAGCAAAAATGTTCTCGGACAAGTTAATGTTTAAAGTTTTATTCACATTATGTTAAGTCACGTTCACTGATTTCCTTCCTCACTCTCTGACACATCATACCCATATGCTACAGTTGACCAAATGTAATGCCCAGTTGCCTGAACAAAACTAGGATTCACATTTCGCTCGGTCTGAACATTGTTGGAAACATCAAGTACGTCACTAAACAGAATATACAGTATAACATAGGTGTAATAGTTTTGAGACATTTTAATGTGGAAATGTTACATATTATTCCTTTCAGGCACAGGCGTCTGATTGATGTTTCCTTGTTTCTTCCTTGGAAAGCTGCTACTGTAAGCATCTTTTCCAAAATGTTTGAAGGTTTGTGAAAGATTGTGGTTTCGGTAAAATATTGATTCAATGTTTCCCATCTTGTCAATCAAGTTCGTGTTAGTTTCATGGAAAAGGGGCTGAAAAAAGTCACAGTCACAATTGTGACCAGTAGGATAATATATTTATGTACTGTATTACCATATTTCTCTTATGCAGTTATTGAAATCCCATCAAAGTCCACTTATTTGCACATAAAAAAAACACCAACAAGAATTGGGGGTCCACTGCTGATGCCTATTAAGGAGTGAAAAAATTCCGGTATTGATTTTACAGCAAATCTCACTGGTCATTTAGCAGTTATACATTTTCCCAAAGCATCTTTTCTGCGTTATTTGTTGTTAAAAAATGTTTTAATTTCAGCAAATATAGGACAATATACATGCAGATTCTGACATATCTCTGACATATATTGGCTGACAATTTCATAACCAATATATTGGTCATGCATCACAGACATACATTGTGACTTTGTTACTTTTGTGCATTGTACTGAAATATTAATACTGCAACATTTTTGCAAAAAAAAAATTTGTAAAAATATTTGGTGTATTTGTGTGTTCACTTCCAGTGTGTAATAAGGATGGGTTAAATGCAAAGGAAGTCTTCATTACTCACTGATGTGTGTGCTATTAAAGGAATTCTAAATTCTATGGTATTAGTGTATTTTTCATTGGAATGAAAGCCTTGAATGAAACTCCTGCCTCCTCACCCAGTTAGGAGAGACTACTGGAGTTTGCCAGCTTTTTCTCCGCTGTGACTAGTGTGATAAGTGGAGATGCTGATTTCTTCCTGATGATCATGGGGAAACACAGTGCACCCCTCTGGGCCCTGTTTTGATTATAGCACCAGCTGCTCCTCAGGGGCCAGGCAGCAATATGAAGTTCTGATTAATTTATTCTGGTTTTGGAGTGACTCCCAGCACAAGTCCCACTGAACAGGCCAAGAATTACCCCTTGGGCTTTCAAATCAAAAAGGGAACTCCATGAAACAGAAGTGCATGGTTTACTTGCTTCTCGTTCTTCCACCAGAAACTCAGAAAGTGAAAGACTGATTTTGTCACTCTTCAGGGTGATCAGGACTTTGCATCACCTGTCTTGAACTTCTAATAGGCTTACAATATTGGGATCTATTCACATATTTATCACTGATTAATCAATATCCTCCTGATCTAAAAATTCCTAGATTTTACTATACACTGCACGATACTATACAATACTATTTGACATACTACTGGATTACTAAATGTGTAGTTGTCTATAAATAAATGCAGAACAGTTTTACCAAGACTGAACAAGTCCTTCGATTTCGATTGATTAAACAAATAATAATAATAAGTATTATTATTATTATTATAACTATGAGCTCGCCATTTTGGACTTAAGTATCCAACAAAGTAAAGTAATGTAAAAGTAAAAGATTAGCTTGTTGTTTGTCTGTAGCAGTTTTCTTATGCTATTTCTATAAGATGTGTATTTTGAATTAACTTGAATTTTAGAATATTACAAGTAAAGTAATAGCAAGCATTCAAGATATAATACTAATGGTCATAATCATTAGTTGTATATCTTGAATAGGCGGTTTCATTCATTTTCTGTTAATTATGTTCGGTTATACTCATGCTCTTACTTCAGATACGATGAAAGGGTGAATCCAGTGAGTCATGTCATGTGTAGTTGTACACTTTGGCAAAGGAACATCTGTGAATGTTACCTTTTTGTGACACAAGTAGAATGAAAGTAAACAGATGTTGAGTGGATTATTGTAAACTACATGTAGGCCATGAGGATCCAGCTATTTCACATTTTGTGCAGCAACACACACAGTGCAGCTGAGCATTTGGAGCAAATGACATGGCAATCCAGCATTCCACTCAAAACTCACAGTTATGAATGTCTGTTCAAAATGTCTCAGCAGTTCATCAGTTCCTAATAGTTGTTGGGACATCTCACCTGACGTGAAACAATGCCACTAGAACAGCTAATCCAAATCATGGTGGGACCATCAGTAATGTGGAAATACACAGAAGAGCCATGACAGCAATGGAGGAGTCTTTACAGATTGTACACATGATGGCATCATGCCAAATTGGTTTTGTGCAGATCCAGTTATTCGCAACAGAATCTGGGCGTTCTGAGAAACGTTTTAACCAGTGGAAGAAATCACAGAACTAAGTGTGAAATGAGAGGATCTGCAGCAGGAGATCATTGTAGACATGTGGTTCCTGCTGTGGTTTGACAAGACACTGGATCATAGGCAACAGCAGAATGAACAGTTTGCTTGAGTGAACAGCAGTATGAAGACTAGATCCATCCTCAGACATCATCAGTTTGACCTGATGCCCTCTGTTGGTGTTAAATTGGAGCCCATTCCTATTACATTGTTTACAAGATGACGTGTTCTGCTTAAGCCATACTTAAGATCAAAATGGATCGTAAGTCTGTTTTATAAATGAGATCCCAGGACCAGACGTCTTTATCTCAAATGATGAAATGTTTCAGACCTTGAGCTGGTAAAAACAAATGACAGGACATGTAGGTGACATGAATTACAACAGGTGTCCAAGAGAATCTGTGGCGGTATCTCCAGTGTGTGTGACTTGTTGCAAGTTGGAGAGAATCGATGCGGCTCAAGCGTGCACCGGGGAAGAGGCTAACCAGTGTGTTCGTCACCCTGGAGAATCAGTTAGAGACACTTCACAAAAGGCTGCTTGTCCTGCACTTGATCCAACGGTGCAGCTGGGATCGATGATTTACATCGGCTGCACCCACGGGTCCTCGCAGTGCTCATCGCATTGCAGTGGATGACGCTTGGGGGTCAAGGCTCAGACGAGGACTGGGGGGGATTACTGTGGAATGAGGCATCCCCACATGAGGCTCAGAGAACAGCTGGTGCAGAGGTGACTGTTGCAGGTTAGGGAAGTGATGAAAGCAAATATTAAAATGATGATTGCAACTGCACAACGTTTGACCGCAGCAATTTGCAGGTCAGACTTGACCTCATTAATGAACACCTGAACAGATGAATTTAATATTCTGATTACAGTGATTTCATTGACACTGGCTGATTTTGTTTGTGCTTCAAATACACTTCATCAGTCTCGTCTCTGACTGCTTGCACCAAATGATGTGACAAGAGCTCTCGAGTGCTCCTTAGCTAAATAACATATTCAACATCTTTTCACTACAGCACCCCAAGACTTGACTTGTGTTTCTGCTTGTTGTCCTTGAGTAACAAGCATCACATTTTTCAAACATACAGCATACTGTAGGAGAAATCTGTGGCAGTTATAAAGGAAAACTAGTGTTGTGTAGAAAAGTCCTTTATCAACTTGGACTCTCTGAATAGCCTTTCTTTGACGCCTGCACCTTAGATCCCATGCTTTGATTATACATTCTTTACTTCCCCTTCAATAAGTCTTCAGTTCTGCTGTTTGCCCGTCACTGGGATGGATCTTCATCCCAGGTGGCTTATCTTTCACTATGAACAAAAGATCACTATAAATAAACTGCATGTTGGTATGAGGAACAAGGACACATGTCATATTTTGAACTGTGATCACACAATGCAAAAAGAATAGAAGAATTACTGCAGTTGTCCTTTGATTTATGATCAGCTCCTACAGGTAGCGGTCTGTAACTAGCCTTTAAATGACACAGACAGGAAGTGTATTGACAGTAGCCATGATTCCCCTGGTGGGTGTTCATTCAGTACATGAATGCATGGCAGATCTAAATATAGCCCACTACTTTCCCTGTACAGAACTCACAGTGTTTCAAAGCTCATGCTCAGGATGACTGTGGAGACTTAGATGGGGCTGTTGCATGCATTTTTTTACATCAATGTTTAAGGGTTTCCTTCCATTTCAATTGTGATCAGAAATACTGAAAAACTGCAGTATACCCTTGTGCCATGGTTCAGGCCTATTATATATTCAATGGCAAACGGGATCAAATGGCTCCACTAACCTTTGAAATAATTCAAGATGTTGCTGGTTCAATTCAACTGCTCTTATTTTTCCCTTCCATAATTCTGACTGGTAATGATAGCAAAGACTTTGGCTGCATTGGCTCCATGGACGGCGCCAGGATTTTTTCTCTACCGGGGCTAATGGGGGGCTTGACCAATACGTGAGGGTGCTAATTTTAA
>JBCAUF010000039.1:1108792-1122542 GCA_038406115.1 Haemulon aurolineatum
ACATCTCCTATGGAGAAGTCCCAGATCCTAGTGTGTAGCAGGGCGGAACTACAAGGATCTGGCGAGAGTCAGGTTATTTATTGCCAGCATGTGTAGCTGAACGGCAAATTAATTTTACAGTATTTACTCTGACAGGGACGCTTTACACCCAGACATCCTGAGATATGGAACTTTTGATGTCATCTCCTGGTGGCGGGCTAATGAGGGGGCTGCACCCAAAATTTGGCTAATTACTGCACAAAGACAATTCACTTCACACAGTGATTAGCTGAGAGTGTGGAAAAATATCAGTTCATTCCTTTGATCTGAGGTTAATCGACTGATGTCTTTGTGTCATTCGTTGTTAGTACTACAACCCTAACCCTCTAAAGAACGTTATAGAACATATATACATAGATAACACATAATATTTCGCTTTTATTATTCTTTTTTTTTTTAATTCTTTTTTTTTTTTATTGTGGAGCAGGACAGTACAGTGATATGGACAAAAACGAACTGTGAAAGACAAACAACAGCGATAGAAGTCAGAGTGCATCATTTCTGGCAAGTAACATTTCAAGTGAATTGTAGGATACAGCAGATTGTTGCTGTGGCATTATGCTGAGAACTACAACTCGGGCCATTTTACAATGGTTGAGGTACAGGAGGATGCAAATGGAATGTCCTGAGCCACCTGCCACTGGGATCTGGCTGAGTGAGATAAGAGCTGCTGGACTGTAATCTACCTCCCCAGCACTAACAGTCATACAAACCAATAGACTGTGTGCCTAATAAAGCTGATTGTCTGAGCATTTGTTCCCCCTCCAACAACCTGCACAAAAACATATACATACAATTGATGTGCGTGGATTCCATGCTTACAGATTCTTTGGACCCGACCTTGATTTTCTTATGGTATGGTTAAATATTTGCTTTACTGCACCTTCACTTTTATCTCTATTTTTTATGTTTAGTTTAACCCATTTTGGCAGCTGGGGGAACACTCATTGGATTTTTTGTTGTGTAATAAATGCTGAATATGAGCTTGCAGGAACCAGATTTCAACCTCTTCCCGAGTATAAATTTGTATTGAGTTTATTTTGTTGTTTTAGTTTTCCTGATCTGTCTCTCCTGGCTTTCCAACATTAATGTCTGTTTCCTCATGCCAATGTAATTACATCCTTTAGGATCAGTGCATAACTGGATTATCACAAAGCAAACCTTCTGTGTTGTTGTTTCGGAGAAGGCAGAGAGCCAGACTTTCACATATCTTGTTGTGGGCTGCTGACCTCTTTTGCATTGTACCCACCTGGCACAATGGCGCAAATGACTATGCTTATTAAGCGTTTGATGAAAACTCACAATATTCACAACAATGTCTTATTAAATGTGAAATTTTGGGTATTGTCTACCATACAATATTAGCTGAATTATGGGCAAATTCCAATGTTTTGACATGACAGAAAGTTGCATTAAAAAGCTGCTGCCATAGCCACACTGTTTTTGGCTTTGAGCAACTTTTTTTTTAAATATTGGGTATTGCAGGATCTTGACATTTATTATTGTGCTAAACAATCAATTACTCAGCACTGACTGAATTAACTGAAAACTATTTTGTTTAAATCTTTTATAAGGTTAACATTTCAAACATGATTCCAGATTCTTCATTTGGGGATTTGCTGCTTTTCTGTTTCATATTGTTGTGAATTGAATATCTTTGGGTTTCAGGCTGCTGGTCAAACAGAATACGCAGTGGTTAATGGTAAAATGGGAATATAATTTTAAAGAAGAACAACAACAAATCAGCAAATTAAACAATAATGAAAATTATTCGTTGAAGCACTGCTGTCTTGTCATGACAGCTGACTGCAGAGGAAAAAGACAAGCTCTGCAATGAAGGGAAAACAGCAGCTCCATCAGAATATAAAGGCTCCAATCAGGTGTGTCTCTTCTGCAACACTTGTCGTTGGGGCTGGTCATCATCCATACTGACCAGGATGCAGAGTGCCAGCCAGAAAGTGACTCACACATTGGCACTGGTCATTAGGCTGTCACCAGACTCTCAGAGTGTTGTTCGTAATGACAGGGCAGGGCAGGGCAGGGCAGAGCATTCATGATGATCGTCTCCCTGCACACACAAGACCCTCTCTAGAGGCCTGTAATTCACTCGACTTTTTATTTTGGCGGTGTGGGATTTACAGAGTTTAGAGTAGATTTAGTTTAAGTAACACAAGGCCTGATCTCATGTGTATTTGGCCTCTAAACCACAAGTCATAGAAGGTCTATTCATCACCATATGAAAATAAATGAAGCCAGCAATGGTGTATCCCTTCACTAAAGGGTCAGTTCATCCACATCACAAACAAACAACATGCTGCCATGCTGATAAAATTAAGTTGAGTTCAATTCCATGTATGTTTCTCAAATTATTTTTTAAAAATAGTTTTAGCTCAATAGCAAGATGTGTCTGTCCACACAATGTCCCAGAGACACTGGATACAGAAACCTCACTATGGGCAGTTATTTTCACTGGATCTGTTTTCAACTGAAGAAGTAGACTGGGGGATCCAGAGGATGAATTCTGCTCGCTCTGGTAATCCATTGTTGTAGCGCCACCATGAGGTTCACATTAGTGGTTTTATTGTAATGACATGGATGAAGTGTAAATATTTTGTAGATCCCATCACTTTCCATATATCGCCATCATCAGGTTTGTGACCAAACACCTGCAAAATGGCTTTCATTCCCATCAGCCTGTACTTTGTGTTGAGTGCTTATTAGCAAATGTTAGCGAGCTAATAGCCAGCTATTTACGAATTCAATAATGTAATCCAATAATCCTCACGACACTCTGTCAAAAGTTTTTGTCAGACTACTTTCTTCTAGAAGATGTTGTTTCTGAACAGACACATTGCAGTTGAGTGCAGGTAGAAACAGATATTTGAAAACCTGAACACATAAACTATAATTGTTTTGGCTAAACAACACCTGAAGTAGGCTTTCATTGTATTTAGGGTGAAAATACACACAATGAGAAGAGTACACTAGGGAGCATTTATCTTTACTTAAAAAAATATACATTTTCAGATTATTGTTTATGTGTACGCTCACTATTGACTGCTGCGATTATCTCTTTCAATTTTGAGTCTGCAGTTCAAGGAGTCTTATTACATGTAGGAGAGTGCCAGATCAGCGAGCAGCTTCATGTGTGGTTGTCATGGAGATGATGTGACTCAGAAAGCCTTCATGAGCCACAGCGTCAGACTGTTTGGTGAGTTGCGGTGAGGCTGTCCGCCTCTCTTCCTGGGAGAGGTACCGCTGCTCTACACCACTGTCAATATTGACATAGTTTTGTGTGCAATACCGAGATTCTTTGCAAAGAGAAATGAGTTGCAGCTCGGTCTTCCCAGGCCATGTCTGGAGCAAAAATATAGCACAGGACCAAATGATGTGCAAAAATTCTGCTCACATATTATTTTAAAAAATGTAATTAAATTAAATTAAAGTCCAGATTTTGTCAAAATGTCAAAGGCAGGATGACCTGTGAAAAAATGAAGTGGAGAAAAGTTCTTAAAGGACTGTTTTAAGAGTCTTGAGAAAATCCACATCAATTCCAGGCTTTTCTTGGCAGTTTCAAAGATAAAATTCCTTCCAGTAGCTTTATGGCAATAACAGCTTTTGCAAATGTGCTTTCAGTTCTCTTTTATTTTGAATATCTCTAACACATGTCATGGTCTCCTTTTCCCTACAGCATGACCTGCCAAAGCCTACATCAGTTGTTCCTATGCAGTCCCAGTGACAAGGACAGCCAGGTGAGACACTGTGGCAAAATCCAAGCCAGTGGTGAGATGTTTCCACAACCTCATGTGGGCCACAAAGAAAGTAATCAACATACTCTGTAACTATATGGGAAACATTAGAGCTCTGATGGTGGAATTCAAGGCAGAGCCACTGTAATGTGGAATTAATTAAAATATATTCTTTTCTCTGGGATATGCCTTCGACTCGACATGCATTCCTGTGGGTTTGTGGCTGTGGCACGAGCTCGTCTGATGCTCACATTCTGTTTCACTAAGGTTCAACTCAAGTTTACACTGAGTAACTCAATTTATGCAAAATGTATTTCAAGGATACCAGGGGCTGCTACTGTGAAAACAAACTCTTCTCGTTTTGATCGGAAGGGATAAAAAGATTTCGCAGAGCTACGGTCAAAACAAAGATTTATAGTTGTATGGATCTTTTCATATACCACTAAGTACGGTGCCCGTGTGTCTGCGTGGGGTGTGAGGTATCTGTGGACAGATTTTGCCACCACGATAACTTCACACCAATAAAAACATGGTAGAAAATTACACTTTAGGATTTGTACAATGTCTAGAAATTAGGTTGATGAGAACGGTGAGACAGAACCAATGGGCTAAAATGCTATAGAGCTGAGGGGAACTGTAGAGTTGAGAGATAATCCTCTGATGGTGCATTACCACCAGCGACTACTTTCATATTACAGACGGACATCTGATTGTTAAAGTAAAAATGTGTATTTGTTTATATGAGTCTGAGTCTCCCACTCTACTCAATCTGGCCTTTGTAAACACCCATTAGATTTTGCAGGTAGACATATTTTAGTGTTATTTGTATACTTGTGCATGCAAACTTTTGAGGGACTTGCTCACTTCTGTTTTTGGTTGGATCAACTGTTCAACACGTTCACCTCTGTACAGTAACACTTTTCATCCCTACATTGTCGGATTCTATTCTACTGCAGCAGTGCCGCTCTGTCTTTAGACCTCGGTTTGGTAGTAAAATGTTACCATAGCTACAGAAAAAAGTGGCAGTGATAGATAATAACTTGGCTCTGATTTGTGTTAGGTTAGGTGATAATTTTAGTCGAGGCAGTCAGCTGAAACCAACCCAAGTAGCACAGAGGAACTAACCAGAGGGCTATCTTTGCACACACCAAAACAAAATGTCAACATCCCTTTCCACATAAAAATTAAAAAAAAAAAAAAAAACATTACTAAGTTCTAGTCATTGACCTTAAAATAAAGGATTTTCTTGTTGAAAACACTTTTCTGGTCAGTGAGGAAAATCCCCAGGCTCAGGGCTTTTTCTAAAGTAGCTCCCGACTTTCACTTCCCTTTTACTGAGAGCTCCTGCGTCTGTTTTTAGTGGGTAGAAAGTTGAAAAGTGGGCAGAGCCTTGGCAAGTGGATCACTTTCGAATGAGGAGCAAAAACAGGAACCCGATTCAGCGCTGTCACACCATCCCCATTCAGCGGCGCATGAGAGAAAGCCCTGATCCACAGGAAGTGAGCTGGACTCAGCTGGGCCGTGGGCATTGACATTCTGATGGGATGCAGTCATCGTGTCATCCTGAGCACTGTCTCAGCCCCCGGTGTCCAATTGCCCTAACAAGTCATGTCATGTGACTGGTTAACAATGATGGCATACATGTTAGGAGGAATAAAAGGGTCTCTGGCTTATCTGAAGCCATGAGAACGCACGTGAAGAAGCGCTCACTGTGTCATGTGCGACAGGCTGCGTGCTGAAAGCTGTGACCTCTGCAGCTGATAAGGAGAGTCAAAATAATTCCCCTGAGACAGGACGATGATTTGTGCATAGGAACATCCAGCAGATGAGTTTTACACACTTCCTGCAGAGACCCAAAATACAGACAAGGCAGCAGAGGTCTTCACCCCCTCAGACCTCAGCTCAGACACCACCATCAACTCCACACAGGTTACAAAAGTGCCATTCCCACTCAGATACCTCAGTTTTTTATATAAGTATTATCAAAGACTGCTTGCGCAGGGAACATCTATCGTCTATTTAGCCCACTGTCATATTATGAAAGCTTTGATGGCTATGTTTCCGTGGCAACCGAGCTCACATTGGTCCTTCAAATTTAATTTGATGAATTTCATGATTATCAGACTGCCAACTTTCAGCGCACAATGATGTGTGTTTTTTCAGCAGATGATGTAAATAAGTGTTGGGTGGAGGCCACAATCTAGTACATCCGTCATCCATCAGCAGAATAGTATGTGCACTCAGGCCAGATATAAAGACAGTGCAATTACATATAAAGTTTAGGGTATAGTATGCAACAATTGTGCTTTGAAATGTCTAAAATCAGCGAGAACTACAACATGTAATATATTTTGTACTTGTACACCTACGGTGCGTTCAGGCCAAACGTGAGGCGAATTTTTCGCACGATGAGATTACAGACAAAGTCAATGCAAAGATGCGAATGACGCGAATATCGTTCAAAAAAGTTTTAAAAATTCAGCTTTGGCAAAATGTTCGCTGGACGCTGTGTCGGGACAGCCTCTCAGCGTTGAGATGCTAGACGATAGCAACGTCTGTGACGTCATGCGTCCTAGGAACCCGCCAATTCCGGAAATTTGCGAGAGTAACTGAAACTATGCTGTTTGAACTAACTAAACTATACTGCTGCGGTGAAACTCGCGCGAGTAATGTGAGGAGGAAAATCCGGTGTGAACGCACTGTCATATTATCTGAAATGTTCCCAACAGGGAAATCTGTAATTCTACTCGAGGTAACGATGCAGTTCATTTGGTCGGCTGACATAGTGAAACACTGGGAATACCAGATGATACATGAGAGTGAGGAAGGAAGAGCCTAAATGTAGCGTGAATAAAACTTGAATACTGTACGTTACCTCGTCCGTAAACATTTCTATCAGTCACATCAAATTTTGTGGTTATTTAACAATCAAGACAACAACTCCCAAAAGCCCACACAACTTCACGATGTCATCAAACTAAGTCTACTGCATTGTTTTCTTTGTTTTGATTGAGAGACTCCTAGCAGCAGAAATGACATGTATGACTGTCTGATGAATGCAAAGAGAGAAAATGATGCCAAATTGCCCGTGTGGCAGGAAAATAGAGGAAAGACTCAACCACGCTAGTTGAGAAAACATACGGAGAGCAGACTTCTCTGCACTCTGTACAAACACACACATGCAGTCAGTGTACACATTGCTAGCTACAGTATAGTCTGTACAGGCGATCCATGCAAAAAGATGCAAAAGCAGGGGCTGCAAAAACCTACCGAATCTAGTGATCCAATTTACTGAAATAACACAACTATAAATTTCTATTGGTGTTTTACCTTAGCAAAGGCTGCACCTTACTGCATTATGATGTAGTACTGTTGCGTATGTAAATGTAGCCATACTGAAAAGGATGAGCACCTTGTTTCATGGCACTCAGGATCCTTCCGTTGGACAGTGAACCTGCAGTGGTGCCTGGCCTCTGACAGAGGCTCCCGGGGGAACTCCAAACAGGACATCCTGCCATTCAGGGCTGCTGTCACAGTTGGGAAGGTGGTACAGCTGCAAAGAGCTTCCTGAGCTGTGGGGTTACATCTGAGAACAGGAAGAAGAGCATTTCTGACCCAGACCCAGAAAATGCACCAACCAGCTTTGTTTTGTGTGACTTGTGTTTGTCAGTGAGAGAGAAAGAGAGCAAAGATGAGTGGGGTGTTCCCACAGAGGTCATGACTGAGGAACGTGGAGGCACAAGATCATCTTTTCTCACTTGTCAGACTGAAAATGTACAGATGATTTTGGCTCGAAATTATACAAAAGCATATTTTGTAAAACCCAAAATCTAGTAGGCCTGAGGGGTAATGGCTGACCTGGATTCTGTTTTTTTTCCTGGATTTATGTCAATGAACCAATATAAGTTCAGGAGCAATCCCACATTTATCAAAGAGCTCCAACAACATAACTGATTACTTGGATGTCTCATGTGAACTCAGTGGATCTTTCTTGGGAAAGCGAGCAAACAGAAAGAGGCCAGTGTGATTTACATTTCTGACAGCAGAGGCAGACAGCGGTTTCTTTGGCATAGAACAAGAGCTGGCCATTAAAGGGATAGTTCTGGTTTCGAGAAGTGGTTGTACGAGGCACCCACACAGCCATACAGTAGATGGCATGCTCCCAGTTTGAAGAAGCAGCAGGAGAACCAGTGTTGGACGTTCAGCAATATACTGCTGTATTTTTGTACCTTGCTGCCAGACAGCCCTCTCTACTCCTTGGAACACTGCATTACGTTTCCGAATTTGGTTGTGTGTTTTCTAAATGCTGCATGTGTTCTCAAATTGCCAAAGATATTTTCCTAATTTGCTCATGTTTTGTCTATTTGCATGTGTTTTCTTATGCTGCAGCATGTCGAGCTCTCTCGGCCACAAGGCATAACCAATAAGTACTCAAAAACATCTCTTAAACATCACTTATCCAGTTCAAATGAGGCCTGAAGGCATTTGAATTGGATAAGTGTCTTGTCGCAGTCTGCCATCAGACTTTATCATTCTTCTACAAGTAATTTATGACGCATCGTAATCCAAACCAACCACTGACGGTTTCTACACCTTGAACATAGACATTTCAAAATAAAAGTATAAAACAATTTGATGCAAAAATCAGTGAAGGCCTCTGAAATTATAAACTGAAACATCATAAGTCTGGGAAGCACTACAGTAAGAATATTCTACACCAATTATGGAGTCAAATGAAGCAGGCCAAAGCGTGACATCAACTATTTTACCATATTCAAAATAAGACCTCAGTATGTTGTCATGACGACCATTACACAGCATGAAGGAAGATAAAACATCAGTTAGTGTAGCTCACTGACACAAGCGAGCTGCTGTATACGAATTACAGGTGTTTCAGTTCCTCTGTGAGTGATGGTTGCAGTTCCTTTCGTAAAGTGGAGAACGAGACATGAGATTCATGAAAGCCTCTGATCATGGAGCGGCACTCTGTCAGGTTGTCATGGCGATGAGGAGGCCCAGAAGTGATTTACCCTCACGAGCTCAGGCCTCACACTGTTTGATGAGATGAGCTACGGTGATGCTGTCCTCTACTTCTGACAGAGGGGGACTAAGTGGGTTTAAAAGGACACACACACACTTGTACAGTAAGTGTGTACACACAGATATGGAAATCTGGCACTCTCACGAAGTTAAATTGTGAGAGAGCGCCGTTCACAAACGAGTGAACACGTTCACAATAACGTTCATCACACGGAATTATTCAACGAGTAGTTCCAACCAAGCAATCTGATATAAAAGAAAAAAAAATCAGCATCTTTATTATAACTTGGGTGATAAAAATAAGCATTTTCTGGGATCTACTGACATGGCTGATTGTGTTTCAGTCAGGCCCCATGTGTTTCCATGGAAACGCGATGCACACTTGCAAAAACCTTAAAAATTTGAGAGCAAGATGTCCATCAACATGGATATATTTTGATTATGCATTTTATTTTTGTTGGCATTAGTTATATAATCTCAATATTACCCGAGAGGGTGTGCTTTAACGTCAGCTGATGTCAGTGATGTGGTCAGGACCGAGGCTGGTAGCTGTGAATGAAGTCACATGACCATCGTTAAAAAATAATTAATATTTTTACAAGAACGGTCAAAAGAATTCATATATATATTTTTTTTTGAGGGGATCACCAGTGTCAAATAAGTAGGATTCATCCTCTGAGGACCAGAGGACCAAGGTGCACCTCCAAGTTGTATTATGATTACAATTACAAGTCATCAAATAATTCATCATCCATCTGTGCTAAAAGGGTTTTTTGTGGGCGAGTTTTTCTTCACTGAACCGTGGGCCAAAGTACAGAGGGTGTCGTTCACTGTACAGATTTATGAAGCCCTCCGAGGCAAAATGTGTTTTGTCAGTTTGGGCTATACAAATAAAATTTGATTTGATAATTGCTGATTTATTTCTGGAGCAAAGAGGTGGTTCAATGTAGGAGAAGATGGATCCACACATGTGAACAGGTTAGACCAGGGGTCGGCAACCTGTGGCTCCGGAGCAGCATGTGGCTCTTTCATCCCTCTGCTGTGGCTCCCTGTGGATTTGAAAAATAAATAATGAGGATCTAATTTCAATTTATTTTAGTTCAGTTTGTTCGTTTTTTAAATGTGATTCTAAATTGGAGATCATGGTGATCTTGTAACATTAAAATGAAATGTATAAAAAATCTCGATGCAAAAATAAATAAAGAAAAGAAAACCATATCAAAGTATGTCGCAGCGTACACAGAATTGTATGATTACACGATCTGATGACAGATATTTAAACTGTCCTCTCAAGTCAGTTAGTCATCTGTGACATTCTGCTCTCATCTGCAACAAATTAGCACACTTTTCACAGGAGACACTTAAAACGTCTTCCATTATCCAACGCTAAAATCCTCAATGATTTGATTTGATCCGGACTCTCCCTCAACAACAACACACTTAACTGCTCTTGTAAGATTTATCTTTTGGAAGAAGGGGGGTTGGGTGGGGGTAATAACAAGCGATGGGAGCACGCCCAGTTTGATGATCCATCCCGTGGCAACAGTATAACACATAAAACTTCCCATCGCTGTGCTTTTGTTGGCCGGCTTGGCAGGGAAGAGTGAAGTGGCGTGACGCACACGCAGACCTGGGAGTGCATTGCGCTGGTTGAATCCGATGTCCCGGGGCGGTGGCACACAGCTGAGGGGCTGTTATTATTCTGGCTTCCTGTTTGGCACTGCTTCATGAGAGCTGTGAATACCTGCTGGCCTCGCTGTCACATCTGGGCCTGATAACAACCTCAACAATACTCTACAGCCTGAATCGACTGTATAGCTAAGTCTATTAAGGCCTGACGTCTTCCTGTCATGTCACTGTGGCGAATGGCACTTCAATATCAGGCCGTGGGCTAATTTACACAACTGCTTGTCTAAGATTGCAAACATTATTTTTAACATATTTTCATATTTTTATTTCTTTTTTTATTCTTATTATATTTTTATTCTATTTGTATTTATTACATATAGTGTATAGATATATATATATATATACATGCTGTCTTCTAATCCATGTTTATATTTCTTTTTTATTCTATGCCTTGCCTTGATGTTGTTTGCTGTAACAAGTGAATTTCCCCACTGTGGGATTAATAAAGTACTATCGTATCGTATTATATATGTTTACTTTGCCCTCCTCCAGCTCAGCTTCCCTGAAACTTCTCTCTCTCGCTTTGCAGGGGAGTTCAAAGTTGCTCTGATTTTATTTTGTCTGCACAGTGCAACACCTGCAGGCTGAAAGACAGAACTCATGTCTATATCTGGCTTCTGTGTCTGTGTCTGTGTGTACTGTCATTGTGTTTTCATGTGTGGCATCATCTCCGATGGGTACGGACCACATAAATCTGGCCTGGTTCTTTACGAAAGTCACAGAAAATCGAACAAAGCCCGGCGTCTCAGCCTCAAAACCGTCTCCCCGTCACTTGCCAGGAATCCAGATGGTACGAGTCTATACATCACAGCATAATGCTCTTTCATTGTACACGGCCTTGTTCGACATGATGTGTGGCTCTTTTGTAACAAGCCATCACAAAAGTACATTCACTGACTCTCCCGTGGACACCACTGCCTGTGTCCCGTCTTAAAGCCGGAGGACATAACAGTGTCATTGTCCTTTGGCTGTGGCTTTAGAGGGACACTCGCTGTTAAAAAGGCATTTCATTAACTTTGCACCCTCCACTTTGTAATACAAATTGTTCTGTAATGACATGTCCAACCCAGAGGCAGCATGTATGCACAAAGGACAAAAGGCTCATAACTGATAAGAAGGAAGGAACTGTGGAAAGGCCTCTTCTTAGAATTCCCATGCTGCATATGATGACACGCACGGCTACTTCAGGCATTTCCTTTCATGTTCTTAAATATGACAAGAATGTGATTGTTCATTCATTGCAAGCAAACGAAATCACGGCTTTTTTTCCCGAGCCATTTTCTGACTGTTTCTTCGAGTGTGGGTAGCGGTGGCGGTAGGCTCAGCAAGGAGGCCGAGAAATCCAGGCCAGATGGGATATGTAATCCCTCCAGAGCCCTCAGGGTCTTCCCCAGGGTGCCCCCCGTCCAACTAGACATGTCTTTGAAAACTGTGAGGTGACGAGGATGCATCTTAAAACTTCACTAACTTGACAAATCAGAAATGTTTCCAGGTGTTGGGGGAGCACCACAGCATGTGTAAAAACTGTTCTACGCATAAAGCCGTCTGTGTTTCAGGACCAGGCCGTGTGAAATCTGATAAACTGCCTCAAGTGATGTCACCTGAGTCAGTCTTGGTTGAGGCTAAACAAAACAAGTTTCCAGTGCCCTATAGCCATAGGGTCGAGTCAGGTTCATACCTAACAAGTATCCTGGATCCTCCATTGTGTAAGGGCAGGAATAAAGGTTGGGCGCCCCGCTAACCATGCTGAAACCTGTGAAAACAACTCAAAGAAAAAGAGTCCGCATGACCAGTTTACAGCACCGGTCACAGAGTTTCCACTGCAAAGGTCCCCGACGCAGGAAGCAAATCTTCTTTCCAAACATTACCAAGACTATGATATAACTTAATCATATGAAAAGAGAAAGACATATAAACATAAATTTAATTCTCACTGATCTAGTTTGTTCTCGACGGAGCCTTTCAAAGCTGGAATGGATGAGACAGTGAGACAGTGCACTTTGATTTAGAGTGCATTATGCAACTTCTTGAATTGGGGCGAGAAATGCTGCTCTCCCTCCACTTACCTGGCCAGGTTTCCACCTCAACATGTGTCATTCATGTCCATGAGCTGTTACATTGGAGGTAGCTAGCATTGATAAGGACCCTACAGGTTTTGGGGTGTGATCCGTGGTTACTTCTAAATGCACTCACCTGGTCTCCTCAGCTGGCGTTTGAACATGACGCGGGGTGAGTGTCGGGAGTGAAATTTTCTGTTGACCTCAACATTATTGCATCACATTGTGTTTCCTATGTGCTCGCCTTATTACCTCTGCACGGATGACTGCCAGTAGTTGAGCTTCTGTACAGTCGTGAGATAAATAAAGGTGCCTAGGAAGCGGGGATGGAGTTTGGTGTTCTCCAGTGTTCAGCCCACTGCGGCTGATTGTTTTTTATTGGCTCCAGTCAGCCATAATAGTGACATAATGACCACTTGTACAGCTAGTTGGAGAGCTGTCGTATAATACCTAATGAAGTTAGTTGGCTTGCTAACCAGAAGACATAAACCTGCATATTAGCATGCTTCCTTTTGCACAGTGGAAGGAAAGCAATTGTGCCATCTAGTTTCATTAGATCCAAGGGAGGGTAAGTGGCTGCAAATCTCTGCAACCAAAACAATGGATAAATAGCTCTCTTGCAGTAGAAGCATAAACAGTAAATAAATAATAAATAAATGAAAAAGTTTAATGTATAGTGACCAAACTTTTGAAGTTTTAGGGGGGTTTTTTTGGTCAGATTTGATTCTGCTGATTCAGTACTGTATTTATAGTTGTATTTAAAGTTATGGCTCTCCCCCCCATCCATTCAGATAGAAGCCTGGTCTTAATATCAAATAGCTGCCCGGGGGTGTTGCCAAGATGGTGACTTTCCTTTGAGGACTTTGTTAAAGCTAGGGTTGGTAGTTCTGGAGAACTAGCAGGAGAGCTAACAAGATTTGAGAGTGGCCCGTCCTCTAAATTACACCCCCTGTCATTGGTAACTTCCCTGTCCGTCACGTGATGCACTGGAAACATTTTTTTCAGCGTCACAAACACAATATGACTCGTTTCACCATCAGAATTTAGTTTGTTTGGTCCAATAACATTTGGAAAGTCTAGGAGAGTCGTTAAGTGTCCCCATTTAAGCTAGCGGAGCGCTAAACCAGAAGTTAGCCGCCGGCTTCTTCTTCGTTGGATTTTGATGGCAGAAGTCAA
>JBCAUF010000039.1:1127439-1141912 GCA_038406115.1 Haemulon aurolineatum
TCTATTGTGGTGGTGTATAGAGCCAAAAAAAAGAGAATTGTGTCGATGTCCCAATATATATGGACCTGACTGTATTTGTCAGCCATTACAGTTGAGCCAAAGAGTGAGGAAGAGAAATACAAATGTTGAAGCTTCATCTCTTTTTAGTCCAGTGAACCTTTGTTAGACATGTGCACATGGTTGATGCATAATAACTGCTTTCATTTGAATAAAAGACCCTGTAACTAGCCTTATTCATTGCTTCACTGAATCTCCTTTCACATCCCTTCACTGCCATCATTGTGTAAGTCATTCAAGCACTGAATTCACTTAGAATAAAGAGAATGTCTGATTTGTCCGTAACATATAATGTGACGAGTGATGTCCTCACCAGCTTCCAAACCAAAACATTGCTTGTGAGCGGAGCCTACATGAAAAACTGGCCAGGAGGACAGTGAAATGGAAGAGTTTCACTGGACCAAAACCCCAAAATGACCTGAGGGATGGAAGGAATTTTGGCATTCTTCATAGAGTGAACTTGAGCCTCTCTCTTTGCTCCTCCTGTGTGTCATGTACAGTGTTTCTCTCCTTTCCCACTTTGTTTCTGATGTGAACTGCTTGGCTGCCTGTGAAGGTTTATTTTCACTGATGTACGTCTTTCAGGCAGAAATTCTCTAAAGGCAATTTAGGAATTAAGTCTTCATCAAGTCTTATTTTTCTTCACATGCAGGGTTGAAGCTCTACTTACTTTTTTTTTATTTTGGTAAAAGGCAATGGGAGACCTATTTAAAAATTGAATAAAACAGATGGGGGTTCTTAATTAAGGAATAATTCCTGACTCCAGATCTGAAGTTAACACGCAGGCAGGAAAATGGTATTGATCTCCTCACCCCGCTCTCAGTAAGAAGCCAGTAAGCATACCTCACAAGTGATAGTTTTACAGTATGTTCAGATAGACACAGGTAGACAGACATTGGCAGTAACCATTAGCTTGCTCACCTACATACAAACATGCATTTCTCAGCTTATACAAACATTTCTTTGTCTCAATTTATGCCATCAAGAGAGCATATCAAATTGAATCAAATGAAATCAAGTTTAATTTGCAACCCAACACAAATTCCCTCCCCATACAATCACACAGGGTACAGGGAGCGACATCCTCTGAAGAATATAAAACTATTCACCTGCTCTTGTGTCTTTCAACTGACTTTGTATGCAATTGAGTGACCTAAAATGTATCTTGCATTCATTCTTACCTCACTATTGACCTATTAAGAAAAGTGTAAAATGAATCCATTCATACGTTAAGAAAGAAAAAATCATGAATGAATGAAATCAAGAATTATTATAAGGTTTAAAGTTGAAAACATATCTAAGACTACAGATATCCCATTTCTTATGTTACACATGATACCATGTTGTTACATACAGTACCAACACTGAAGCAGAAAGTCTCTCACCAGCAGAGGTGTAGCTGACTTAAGCTCAGGACAGGGTAGTTTAATATGAGTTGAGAGGTTGAACGGACTGAAATTGCAGACAACTTTTTCCCGAGAAAGGAAATGTAACACAGCGTTCTCCTCACACTGATCTATGACCTTAAAAGAGCTGAGGGCCCAGTACTTCTGCCTGAATCTCACCACAGGACATTTCAAAAATGCTGAGGGAGGGCTGAAAAGCATGACGCGAAAAGAAAAAGTCCACCAAATCAAATGTTTTCTAGAGCGCTCAATAAATCTGGGTCATATAGTATGTAGCTGGAAGCAGAGTCTGAGAATATTGTTGCCATTCCATCATTTTTAATGGGGTCTTTCTGTCCTTTGAACACACACACAGCTCACAGTGAGAACAAGGGAAAAAAATAAACCACTTCAATAATGAGAAAATATAAAAGATGAAGGATAATTTTACAAAGTGAGACTTTTCCATAGACGTGTCAGCGCACAATGACACCAAGCTGTCATCAGGGAATTCCAACTCATCTAAAATTCTTCCTTAAATGGCCCCACGGTATCTGCGCTGTAATGTAGGCTTTATTGTGATTCCTTTATGGTGGAAGGTCAACAGGCAGAGGTCAACAATCCCGCTGTAAGAGGCTGAGACGAGACGTGCACTTCAGAGTGACAGTAGTGGCACGCCCCGAGCATTCACCCGCCAAGTTCATTAGCTTAATATCAGTGGACATCTGTTTAACGGGAGGGCTGTTACTACATCTTACCTAATCAGAATGTTCCTCTGGGAAATCATCCTGAGGAGTTAGAGACGCCATCAAACAGCAGCATCCCTGCTATCCACAGGGCTGCTCCATCATTGCTGTAATTAGGTGCTCAATGAAGACGAGCCACATTTTGACAGCTTTCTTATTATTTTATTTTATGAGAGGGAGGAAGATACACAGCTAATATAATGGCTCCATTCATTTCATTTGAGTCCTTTAATTGATGCTCTTGGCCACAAGCCTCAAGACAAGAGAGCAGTGCATGTTTAAGTGCAATAAATAGGCAAAGAATATTAGATATTCAGTCAGTCAGCAGCTATGGGCCAACTTAAAATATCTCATAATTTTTGGTTTGAGTGCCATGAAATTTGGTCAATATATTCAAGGTTCCCAGTGGATGAATCCCTATGACTTCGGTGAACCTCTGACTTTTCTCCACCAGCTGGTCAAAAGGTTAATTTATCCAGTAAAATATGTTCACATCTGCCACATGAATTGGCTCGGGACTTTGTTCAGATGATGCACCTAATGACTTGATCTACTTCCCTTTCTTCTAGTTTCAAAATGAGGTTGATTTTTTGGGGGGTATTGTCTCAGCAACTATTCAGTGGATTGCTATGACGCTTGGTGCAGATATCAATGCAGGTGTCTTAGAGGAATGACTGAGTTTTGCAATTCTTTGGTCTCTGACCAAATAACTGCAAAGTGAAGCGAATTCCCATCAACCCCATTAGCAAATGTCTGCAGCATGTTAGCATTTATTATTATTATCATTATTATTATTATTATTATTATTATTAATAGAGATATAATAATATGAATAGAGAACCTGATATCTAGAGGGCACGAAAGAATACTGGCAGCTGACCAGAGCGGTACACCAACAGAGTAAAGTGCTCAGGTGAATGCCAGCCCACGTCCCACGTTGAGCACTGCATGTTGTGTTGTGACTAACCTTAACCAATAGGTAGTGGATTTTTTAGTGTGTTTTTCCACAATGACATAGAAATGTGCTGGCAACAGCCTGGAGAGCTGTGTCAATCTTAATGTATAATTTGCAATGTTTGTCACAATGCCAAGCTTCAACAAGGTGGCAGGTCAGACCTAACATGTGCCTCCCACAGAGTAGATGCAAAGGACACTTGAGAGTGACATGCAGCGGATGAATACAAAGAGAAACTGATACTTTCAGACAACATTAATTTTTGTTCACTCTTGCTATTGCAATCATTGGCATATAAACAAAGTAGTATTTGTTTGACTTATTTTGCAAAAAATAGTTTTTGTGTCTTGTTCAGACATCATTACATCATTATTATTATTTCTGAGCAAACCCAACATAATGAGAGTATTCTTAACACAGCTACATGAGCACCATGACACACAGGGCACAGATATGTTCTGTTGCCTGGAGTGGAGTGTTTTCAACTGTTTGGTGTCATCAGACTGAAGACCAAAGAGTCGAATAAAATTCAGTCAAAGGAAAGAAACTGAGACAGTCTGAGATTCTTTGGTGGACTGTAAAAAGAGGAATCATAGTGAAAATCCACTTCATGACAATTCCAGGTGCCTTTAAATCTCCGCAGACAGACTGCAAGTGTTAAATCCATTAGCAGTTCATGTAGCGCCCGACAAAAAACACAAAAAGATCAGCAGCGCAGAGTTTGCATCCAGGTTTCTGTTGGCTGTTGGCAGTCAGGCAGTTTACTTCAATGAGTAAACCATGTCGATATTTGAGCCATAAATTTGGAATGTGGGGTAAAGAGCACCTCTCACGATGCACCGAATAAACTTGCTTTGCTTTCCCCTCCTACATGTTCGCTTCACTTCAACTGCACTTCAACAGCTCCTACATGTTCCACACATGTGCTGGGATGGTTCCATTCATGCTATCCCGGAGTACTCCGGAGCTGGAGAGGCTTTAACGAGCCTTGCGCAGATTATAAATTCTACAGAGCTTGACGGGGCTGCCATCCAAGGAAAACTCTCCCCGCACACATGACGTGACAACTGATCTCCTCCCGTTCATGTGAACACATTGTACAGATCACATGGAGAGATGGATAAAGAACCAGTGAATCATAATGAACTAGTGCCATGTTTAGATTCATGAAAGAAAATGAGTATTTAAATAAGACTGACACGTCCTATGACTCTGAGAACAAACCTTTGAGCTGCAGTGATATCTTAATGATGGCACTCAGGGTATCTTAGAGGGTGGCAGAGATGAGCTGGTGCTCTCTATGACAAAGAACAGTGGCATGGGTATGTACTGCAGCTTTAGACTTCGTTACGCCGTGTCGTGTAAGATAGGCGTCTGGTAGTTTTATGTTAGCGTTCACATTCCAATTCAACATCTGCTCAAGACGTTAGCTTTCCCTGACAAGATTTAATGCTGCTCAAGAAAACCTCACGATGATGTTGAACAATTAGGCAGCTCATCTATAAGTCAATCGAATGATCTTTTTTTATTGTCAATTTTGAAGTGGTCTTTTAAAGGTAGAGTTTTATTATGAACAAATAACAAGTTGCATGACGTGACATTTGGTTTTACTCAGCAAAACACATGGGACCCCTTTTCAGAACATTTCTGCATTCTCATCCTAAAACTCTCTTGTGTCTTTGAGGTTTGTTCGTAGGAAGAGTGTTCCAAGTCAGATTAATCACTTTCAAAACTGCACAAACTTAAATATGTTTTCAGTTTGGGATTTTGTCATCAGCAGCTCTGCTTCTGGACTGCTTTCACATTGCAAAGCCTCAAGCCTGCTGTTGGACATCAATGAACACATCTAAAACAAAATGCATCAGTTTTAGTAGTGGTATTAGAGGACCCAAAGCCATCAGAAAATACACCTGATGACTCATCAGACCTGTGCAGTGGTATGACAGAATTAAAGAGGGAATGGTTTGACATGAAGTCAGATGTTAAAAAAAATCTGAGAAAGGAAGGTGGTCCAGGAGATGCTGCCATGTAATAGTCTGAGACCTGCAGGAAGACACTGAGAAGGTCTCCAGACTTGGAATACTGTCCAGAGTGAGACTTAGCAGTCTGGGGCAGATCCAAAGCACTCCCCAGAAGAAAAATTAGTGTTTTTGCAGGCTTTTTATTAGAATTTCAAAAGTGAGTGGATGATGGCAGTGAAACTGGAAAGAGCTTTTCACCAGCTGTCCAATTAAAGCTTGTTGATCCATGCTTCATTCCTCATTTTCACAAATGCATAGTGTATCCCCCACTGGTGTAGACGAGGAGGCAGTGATCTGCCTTGTGAGTCTTGTTTGCTTTTTTTCTTGGGGCTCACCACAGTGACAGGGGAACCATCCACCACAATGCAGGAGTGTTTTCTGCTGGGATACGTGGAATGCCAGGAAAAGTACAAACCCCAACTTAAAATGCATCACACCAGGACAACCTGTGGAAGAATTCAGGAAGCATCAGCAGAGCTGCACTCTTCCAAAAAGAGGATGAGAAGAAGGCTAATCTTTCGGGCAACACTACCCCCTGCTCAGCTGGAAAGGAATGCGCCCTTTCACAAGCTGAATTGAGGGCATGCCTGGCATGGAAAGAATAGGAGAAGAAGTCACAATTTCCCAGATTCTGGGGATGGGGGGGCGGGTAAGGGTAAGGGGGGGCTTAAACTGGGGCAGCTCAAGTCTTTTTAACCCTTTCCAATGCAAAGAATCTGTGATCTGCATACACTTCCCTATGGTGTTAGAAATGTTGGAAACCTTTGGTTCGTTGGAGGTATTGTACATAGATAAGGACTTTGTGGGGGGCGGGGCTGCATGTGTGCACACATTTAGACAAACAGGCAAACATTTAGGGCTGAAAGTGAGATTATTTTATTAATGAAAGTAATAACAATCCCATGTCTTTTTTTAACCCCTCAACATAAAGCAAACACAACACTCACACAGTAGTAATAGTGAACGCACAAACCAGGTCCAGGAGCAGAGGGCTGCGCTGTATATGCGCCTAGAGAGCGATGGGGATCAGGTAGCTTGCTTGGGGGAACCTCAGCCCTTGGCCTGTCATGGGATTTGAGCTGGTGACCCTCTGGTTACAAGCCAAGCCTCTTTCCCCCTCAGATGCAGGGAAAGAGCCAGGGCAAATGTTTCACTGAGAGCATTCAGTGAAATGTAGTTTGTAGTTCATTTATTAAACTGGATTAAGAATGTTTATCTGGGGCACCCAGTGGCGTAGCGGGTAGCCCCATGAGGAGAGTCTACTGTCCTCGCTGCAGGCAACCACGCCTCAAATCCTGCATCGGACGGTCCCCTCTTGCGTGTCATAAAAGTATTGGTTGTGACCACTTTAAGTGACAGAATCTTTCCTAAAAGTGTTTTAGTTGCCTTACCATAACCATACCTAAATCATGGTAAATTTGCAGAGACCATAATAATCTCAGATCATACAGCAGTTGCCATGCACAGATACTGTACTGTGGAAAGAAATAATATCACAAACTTGGTTATTGTCCAATATCGACATATCAACATTCTGTCACAGAATAGGGCAGAAATGAGTATGAGATATTTTTTATTTTTTTATTTATTTTTATTTTTTGTAAGTTTAATTGGCTTTACAAAATCACTCTCTGATTTTACGTTGTCCATGGATGGAGAAATAGCATCACTGCACTGTTCGTTCAAAAGGGAAATAATAGAGACGGCCATAAACACTCACACCTCATCTACGGATGAACTCTTTATATTCTGGACATCCCACAGAATTCCATTCATCCCCATCCACAGCAACAGAGGAAATATCAGTGTGTGTTGTTTCGTGCAAAACAATTTCATATTGTGTGGTTTGTAGAACATGGCGGCTCTAAGTGGCGGAAATATGTTCAGATCAAGGAAACACTGTAGCTGGAAACAAAGTGAGCTTGTCACACTAAAAAGGCAGATATCTCCTTCATTGGTTTAACTCAGGCTGAGCTTTCATATTAGCTCCTGCTGAATATTACTGTGCATTTTGTCCCCCCATTAAAACCAGACTAGAAAGAGACCTCAGGGTCAGGATGAAGAGAAGGAAAAGTAACTGAAACCTTTAAACTTCAAACCTGCAGAGTTCTCTGTGCTCCATCATTGCCAGAGTGCATGTACAGCCTGGGAAAATGAAAGCCATGTCTGCATATCTGTGGTTTTGTAAGGAGTGGGCTCTGCCAGTCTGACTGTGCCACACATGGCCCTGCATGTCCCCCCTCTGCAAACTCTGTAGGTGCTCAGCATTCTTTGTGGCTGGTTCCAAACTAAATTGGCCTGTTTTTCAACGCAGTGAAAATGTGTGCAGCACACACCGTGATAATGGGGCCAGATATTTTCTCTGTATAAAGATGGTGTATTCAGTGATGTGGAGCTTTACCAATGAGGTCATGTTAACTAGTCAAATTGTGAGCTCAAGCAGTTCTATTCTTGTGCTTTCTTCGGCCATAAGGCAACACGTGGGAGGAAACTTGAATATTACCTCTGTAATTACCAAGGAAGTTTTCCTCTGCAAATAGACACAAAGTAGGCCTAATCATAGTATTATATCCTCTTTTCCAACCACTCTGTTTGGCTAGTTTGTGTGCCACATACACAGTTGGCGCACACTTTCCATTTACAAGTCAACAAACAATTAAATCTGATTTGAAAAGCAGTTCCAGATTTGAAAAGGATACGAGGTGAAGAATAAAAAAAAATGAGACAAATAAAAAGCTGCATGTTCTCATTTAGAAACTGAAAAATGAAGAAATATCAAGCAGAGTAGTCGGAGGAATTCCTCTCACAAACTAACCCTAACCCTAACCCTAACCAAAGGAAGATCAAATATTTCTACTCATTCAACTTGAAAAACATTTTGTCACTTTATTCTGGTAGTAGAACAAGTGCCCCATGGGAGATGCATCTCCCTCCTAAACCTCACCCGACATGATGGCAGCACGAGGTGCACCAGGAGCTGCGGTGGACATTTCCTGCACACTCAGCATCTCGGATGAATGGCTGTTCCTTCAGCTCCATGCTCGGCCTATTAAAAGCTCTTGGTGCATATCTGCTTCACATCAGGATGTGGGGATGTAATTACAGTTACTAAGTGAGAGATGGGGAACGGCACAGCAGAGGAGCACAACAGCTTTTTTTTTTCCATCGCCACCCCCTCCGCGTCAGCGTGGAACCGCTGCGTTTCCAGGTTTTTGCCAATGAAAGATTGGGCATTTTTTTCACTGTACATGCCTCATAGAATTCAATTTCATGTCTGTCCAGCTTTCACCAGTGTTTTTAAGACAACACAAGACTGAGCATGAGGTCATCCACTCATTTGCTTTATCACTAATATTGGAGGAATTGTCAACTGCTGCTTGGGTTACATTTTTTGCAGTCCAGAATAGGGCTGTCATTTTTCTAGAGAAGTTCAGACAAATTCAAATTAATCTGAATGCAACGCACACCCATACACAGCGTAACATGTAAGTCTGAGAAACGGTGACCTGTGTTGTCACATAACCATCTGTCTGATAGGTGAGAGAGTTGCACTGATGCTATGTGTAGTAGCCAAATCAGTCAGTTCCAGTCTGCGGCAGAGTTTGAAATTAACTTTTTGTTTGTTTGTTTTTGTTTTGGCTCTTGACATAAGTGTAAGACGGTCCAAGCCACCAAGTGACTGATGTCACCCTCTAGTCTTCTTCACTGAGAGGTCAAAAACTGTGTTGTGAATCAAAACACAGCATGCCCACACTGGTGGACATGCATTCCTTTGCACATGCATGTCTGTATGTGCTTCTGTGCATACGCACACACTTGCAAACAATACCTCTAGTGTAATGAGCTGTACCAGCTGAAGGGGGGGGTGGTCACACGTGCACTGTGGATGCTTATCTTATCCATGAGTTGAAGCTGCGACGGGAACATGACTCGAGAACGAAGAGCTTCATGGGTTCAAGGCTCCTCTATTCCCATTCCCATTACTGTGTAACTGACATTACTTCATCAATCAAAGGCCTGAGCCAGCCCTAACTATAAGCTTTGTCAAAAAGGAAGGTCTTTAGTCTACCCTTTAAGGTAGAGATGGTGTCCACCTCCCGTACCAAAACAGGGAGATGATTCCAAAGGAGAGGAGCTTGATAACTGAAGGCTCTGGCCCCTGTTCTGCTTTTTCAGACCTTAGGAACTACAAGTAACCCTGCATTTTGGGACCGCAGTGCTCTGGTTGGGTTATATGGCACTATGAGCTCTTTAAGATAGAAACTACTTAGAAACTATGGTTACACTGACTCTCTGATTACAAGAGTAAAACAAGAAGTAAATGCATTATTTGGTTTCAGTTGTGCTCCCTTTCTCCTTGCTGAAGACCCATTAAAAGTGAAAAGCTGTCTTAGCATTTATCACGACAGAGCATCTGCCACCATTTTACCTCACTGCATCAAAATCCTCAATGCCATTCTCTTTTTCGTGTCGGACCAAGTTAAGCTTGACGTTCTACAATACAGTTGGACAAGTGGTTCAAGAGAATCTCAGTGAATTTAATGTGCTATTATCCTTTAAGATGCTGCATTTTTTTCTCTACTTTTTTACTATGGAGTTAATGTTTAGTGAATTACGAGTCACAGAAAACGTCCTGTGTTTTCTAGTTTTTGTCTCATTCTATCAATTTATGTTTGACCAGGTGGAAATTGGAGTTTAGGGGCACTGACCATGAGCCACAGTGTTCCCAGTTCAAGACTCCTTCTTCTTTCCCGTCATCCCTTGAATAATTACCCAAAAGTTCTGATCAAATATGTCTCATAATCCTCTTACTACGGCTTATTTCTTACTTATCTTTCTGATATGTTCAGAACATGTATCCATATCCTTAGGTAGTAAGATTCAGGCCTGTAACCAGAGATTCACTGGTTTTTGAGCAAGGTACCTAACCCCCATCAGTGCAGCCCACTGTTCCTGTGCCAGTCTGTGTGTGTTCACTACTGGTGTGTTATAAATGCAGAGACTAAATTCACTGTCACTGATTGGTGTGTGTGTGCTACTCAGGGAATTCTAAAACTAAGATATTAGTCACATTGTTTTTCTTGCCAGTGTTGACAGATACAATTGGAGTTTATCTTTACAAGTAAAAGATTTCATTTTCTTCATAGAAAAAGCAGTCAGAACTTGGAGTGGGGCACATTGGACCAGCCTTCCCTCAAACTTTGGAGGCAACACGTGCTGTGACATCACAGCACAACTCTTCCCCTGACCTCCCCGGGGTCAACCTGCATTCACGACACAATGTGACTGTCAGCACTCATTCCCGGGCCTGACAAGAGGAGCGCCACATAATCGGCGTCGTCGTCACCGAGTGATGTCATTAGAAACGGCTGGCTGAGCTTCTATGGCCGACCCAACGCTGAGCACATCAGCGCCCGGCTGCCGCCATCGCACCGTGACCTCTGCGAACGCCGGGTCCTGAGAGCACAAAACGTGTCAGCGCTCAGCCGCACGCTGCCCCCGCTGACTGGACTCGCTCGCTCACCCGCAACGATATTGTGGCGAGATATTTCACTGAGACAGAGAAACGCAGTGTGACATATGTGATGTGATGTATCTCCCATAGGCTTCAGTAGAACTGGCAGTAGTCTGGCACCAAGCAGAGCATCAGGCCATTGACAGTGTGTTGTAATGACCCTTCCTTCTTTTTTAGTTTCTTTGGTACATAAGAGGAAGTTGCAGTTGAAAGCTCTGGAAAATGCTGATGACAGTTATTTATCTATTCATTTAGTTATTGCAAACTACTTTGTCCAAAAATTATATTTCACGCTAAAACTGCATCATGGTTGATAGAAACTTTTTTTTTCCAGACCTTTTTTAGAGATTATTCTGAAAATTTTAACAGAAGCTATTGCTTGTCCAAATATGCAGGAAAATTAGCTTGATTCTTTTCTTTTGTTAAAAAGAAAACTTTGAACTATTCAATACCAGTAAAATGTATGTGTTGTTCATTAAATGTACAATATATATATATTAAATGACCAATATATATATATATATATATTAAATGACCTGTTGTGCTCAAAAGTGTACATACCCCGGCAGAATTTCTGCTTTCTTGGCCTTTTTTCAAAGAATGCAAATGATATGTGTTATCATTCATATTCTCTGAAAAAAGGCCAAGAAAGCAAATATTCTGCCGGGGTATGTAAACTTTTGAGCACAACTGTATATATATGTGTGTGTGTGTGTGTGTGTGTGTGTGGCAGACTCTTGAGTTTCATTTGTGGCTGAATTAACTCTGAAAGTAGACAGTACACAAAGGAACATTTACAGGAAGTGCTTTCACTGCATTTAAGTTCCGTTTCTGGTTAGTAGTCAAGACATTTACAGACAACTCTCAACAACACTCAACACATGCAAATACACACGGCAGCCAGGCACTCATTTCTGCTTTGCATACATGACATAATGTAGAATTTAAAGCTTGCTGTCGGTCAGTGAGGTTGGAGATGGAGCAGACTTCCCTGGTTTGTCGCTTACAGAACAGTAGTTGGACTTGCTGGAGCTGACCAGGCTGCTCTCCAGCTGTGTGCCATGTAATGAGCAGCAATTACTCTGAATGATAACTTAACATGAAGTCCCCCTGCCGCCGCCGCTGCTGCTGTGCTGTCGGTTTACCCAGAGGAAGCAGCGTGTGAGTCAGGGCTGCCAACACGCCGAGTTCAACGCTTCTTATCAGAGCACAGTTAATCAGTGAACTGATCCTGTATCAGCAGCTGTGCTGCTCAACTTTTTTTTGGCTTCTAGCCTTAAAACACACAGCTTGGAGCAGGCCTATTTTATTTTCCACATTCAAACTAGTTCACTTGGCTGACTCTGAAGAGACTGCAAATATGTGTAAGTGGTCACTTTGGCTGTGCAGCCTGTGAATGTTCCAGAGTGTTCCGATGTTCTAGAATATTCAAATTTCAGATGATTTTTTTCCCCAGAGAATAAATTTCGGGGTCCACTATAAGCCTATGGCTTCTTGACCTGTCATGTCACATTTGTTCATCTGCTTTAGGTGTTTTTATGTTGTTTGTATAAGTGCAAGATAACAAATTCAAATAAAAAAAAAAACCTGTCTGACACTGAAAGAGTAGATTTCAATGCTTTGACGAATTGTCTGATAGCAAACTGGACACATACTGCAAGGTAATTACTTGAAATAACAGAATTTATCAGGACCACATGTTCCTGCATTCCTCCAATAAATTAAAAGCTGTAAATGAACATATAACCCTGGGTACGCCCCATGCTGGAATGCAGGAAAAACCTGATCCAGTACATGTCCACAGCAGGGAAGCCAGGCGCGCACGACAGCAAGACAGATCAACCTGTGACACATCACGTAGGGTCGTCAGTCCGTGTGGGCTAAATTAATCATGACGTCACTTTTCACAAGAGGACGTGCAGTCTTCAGAGCTGCACCAATCACAATCTTTATGTCAACAATTGATAAAATGACTGTTTGTAAAGTGAAAGGTGTGGCGATCTCACGATTGAAAGTGGCCTCACCCAGTGCATGTTAATATGCACACGCTTCTATCTTATGCACATAGGCATGCACAATCCTCTGTCAGTCAGTGGGTTTTCAGTGGAAGCTTTATAATGGGATAGTGACAGAATGCAAATACACTGGCTGCTAATGGCCATAAATAGTATTGAAAGAAGGTCTGATGTGATGAAAATCTTGAGCATTGGAACTTAAAAATATTGCTCATCCTTGGGAGATGATGTAACTGCAGCCACTGAGCCCACAAATGATACAGGATAAAGGTAAAACTTGCACCGAGCATGTCTCTTAGTTCTCTTCTTGATTTATTTTTGTGATAAAACTGTTTGTTTTGAAGTGTTTATGTGAGATGCTGAACAGGCTACTTATATATCTTTTAAATAAAGTAATCAACCCCATAGAAATACAAGTAAATTATTATTAAAGGTAAATTGGGGAACAGAACTTTGTCATCATAGTTTCTTATTTCTTATTTGACCTTAATCTAATCTCAATTAGGTGTCAGATGGTTTTTCAGGGTGTCTAATTAAGATGCTCTGTACTATCTTACTGATAATTCCACACTCATAGGACTGAACCTGGACTACAGACCCTATATTACAGAGGTGTAAGGAGCTGAGGCACATTCCCGAAAGCAAAAACACAGGAATTCCTCTGCAGTTCAGTCTCCTCCACACCCTATACTTTCTGTAGACAAACACCGCAGGAGAATACGAGCACTTTGTGCTGACATTTGCTGTTTGCTCAACCTGGAACAGCAGCCAGAGATGTCATAACTCACTTTAACTACCATGTTGAGTTTAATGGAGTGGCCACACAGCAAACTGTTGTTGGCAGTACGATAACATCCACTGTTATGGCTCAGACAGCTGATCGCAACATCCCCCAGCTCAACATACAGCTGAGCTGCTGAGCTTTATGGGCTTCAGGGAGTCGTCATCTTTCGTAAAACATTTTTTTTTTAAACACGATCAGCCTCATTTGCTTCAAGTCCCGCATGACCGAGGGCATAAACACTTTCATCTTTGCTGTCAAGGAGGAAAACATCTAAGGCACAAGGCTGAAGAGAAATAAAACAGAGTGGGATGCTGAGTGAAGCAATACTAGAACCAACAAGAAGTGAAAGTGCTACAGTCAAAGTTCACTTGAAACTGGATTCTGTTTCAGTCAGCCACAACTTCTTCTGTGTTGCTGTCAGGCTGCCTCACCTTTTACACTTGACTTGGACCTGTGTCTTGTACCTTCACTTTGTATTATCACTTTCAATACTTGACTAGGACTGATACCGAGCTGCAACTCAGATCTTTCACACATTATGGGGCACAAACCCACGACCCATTCAAAAACATACAGTGATTCTACATGAACTTCAATGAGAAATTTAAATACATCTTTTACAGATACACTAAGTATCCATGTATGTTTTTGTTAACAAATTTCTACAACTTTGTTGAACATTCATACAACCTTTGAATGTGGATGAATGTTGAATGTATGTGTTAAGAGTATTTATTGTATTTTATCTGACTATTTTTATATTGTGTTTTTGTCTTTTGTTGCTGGGACAAACAAATTTCCTTCCCCTGGGGATTAATAAAGTCAATTCAATTCAATTCAATTCAATTTAGAACTGTGATTTGACACATTCTCAAGACATGGTACAGAGACAGTAAAAACAGGAGGTGTGAGACACTACCCAGCTGGCACCGGACGTCAATAGACGTTGGTCTTTGGTTGGATTTAAGTCATGACGTCAGGTGACCAAAAACCAA
>JBCAUF010000039.1:1205909-1222542 GCA_038406115.1 Haemulon aurolineatum
AGTTTTGCTGCTAGGCCAGGGCCAGGGCCACATTCATCTGCTAGGGCAGTGGTTCTCAAACTTTTTTACATTAAGGATCCCTAAACTGATACAAATTAGACCACGGACCCCCATTTATTTCACACCAGAAATACACAATTATTTATTATGAGACTGAATAACATTACTTGATTAGTCAGTGTACAGTACATTTAAATTAGGGCCAATTGCGTGAATTTTTGAAAGGATTTTATAGAGATTTATGGAAAAAGTTTTTAATATATCTGGAAAAAAATTATAGAAATTCAAGACAAAAGTCTTCAAAAAATGGTAGAAAAAAGTGGTAAAATTTCAGGGAAAAGTTGGGGACCCCCTTGAACCCTCTCAAGGACCCCTGGGTGTCCCCGGACCCCACTTTGAGAACTACTGTTCTATATATAATATATAATAAATAGTAAAGCCCCTGAGGCAGATAGTGATATGTGATTATGGTATAAATTATACTTGATTTGAACTATAAGCATTGAGCTCCTTCAAACCTCTATGCTGTGTTAAATTATCTTGTTATCTGCAGGTATCCATCAGAGCTGCAGATTACAAATGGCAGAACATTCTACCCAGAAACAAACGAGTCCTCTTCAAAACTAAACACTGAAGTTATTTTCTTTCTGAGTTAAATGAAAAGATTGACACCACTAAGCAGGGGGAAACAGCTGGCCTGGCTCTGTCCAAAGTTCAAAAATACACCTAGCAACACCTCTAGATACATACAGTAGTTACAGCACATAACAACCTCTAAAACCCCAACTTTGTTTTATGTTCCTGTTGAAAGAAGACACAGCATGTTAATCTGTGAGCTTTGATCGTGTTCATATGTTTGAACCTTGGCAGTTTCACCCTGCTTTCAGTTCTTATCCTAAACTAGGCTAATGACCTCCGGATT
This sequence comes from Haemulon aurolineatum, assembly GCA_038406115.1. Classification (NCBI taxonomy): domain Eukaryota; kingdom Metazoa; phylum Chordata; class Actinopteri; order Lutjaniformes; family Haemulidae; genus Haemulon; species Haemulon aurolineatum. Next base: position 1,206,832 of record JBCAUF010000039.1, read on the forward strand.
CCACTCTTGCATCAGTCTTCTCAATAATTCCCAAACATTTCACTGCTTCTTTCCATGGCAAAAGTGAAACAAACGTGATCAATAATTCAGCTGACAAATGTTTACATGTTCTTTTAATTTCACCTTTTTTAACAACACACTTATGATACAGAATGGATATTTGCACAGAAACAGACAAATTTTGTTAATCATCATAGAATAAACAGTTGGTTTGACAAGAATCATCAGAGGACACCTTTTTTTTTCATTATGGCTTTTCTGCCAGATATTTTGCAAACCAATGAAAAAACAGTAGGGGGAGGAAACAACATACTTAAATTAAAAACACAAGCTTGAGTCTAAATGCTTTGAAGGTTTTAATGGTTTGAGTCAAGCTTGAAACACTAGATCCTGGTTTGATGAGTCTGATCTTCAGACTGAGTTTTAAGTTGAGAATTAAGAGAGGTCACCATCTAAAGGATTCATCGCAGCATGAATTAAAGAGAAAATGTGATGAAAATTAAAAATGACAACAGAAGGCAACTAATAAAAGAGTCTACAATGTTATTATGGCATTCTGATTGCACATGCAGTTTTGGTCAAATAAACAAAGTAATGGGAACAAATGAACAATTTTGTTGTTCATCAAATGTCATCTTTTATCATGAGAAAAGCATCACACTTAAAGCTTATCTTAACAGCACAGATGTCTGTGTTTGATAGTCTTTTAAAGAGCAACAAAAATAATCTCTTCAGTTAATCGCACGGTTCAGTGCTGTTTTTTTTTCCTCTTGTCATGGAGAACAATGACAGACAGGTGAATTATTTGCAGTTTTAAGTGCTTTGAACTGAATCTTTTAGTCAAACCATCAACTCCTTTGTTTTATTTTCACACACATAAAAACTTACATCAAGTTTCTTTTATATTTGGTCACACTGTCATTCTTGTATTAAATTCAATCAAAGTGCTATTAATATCTTTTGAGATCATGTAGCTTGGCGTTTTAAATAAACACCACTCCAAGAAATCAAACTGAAGGAGTCTTTAGCTCATTATGGCCAGTTGAATGTCCTACCAGTGATCTGGTAAAACTTTTGATTGAAGGGGTGAAAGAACTTCTGCAGTTTAGTCACCACTGATGGGTCTACCTCTGGATGGATGCGGCCCTTGCTGCCTGCCAGGCACTTGTTGAAGACAATGTTAAATCGCAGACAGTAAAATCCCCTGGTGGCATTGAAGTACAGGTTATACTGGCTGATCCTCGAGGGGAGGTTGAGGAAGCGCTCGACGAGCTGCAGCTCCGGCAGCGGGTCCGTGATGAGGCGGTCCCCATCCACAATGTGAAACTGCTCCACGGGAAAGTACTTCAGCCACCGCTCCAAGTGTTTGGTGTAGATACTGGTCCGCACCGCTTTGTACTTTGTGTTCACCTCGCAGGTGCTGGAGTCGATGGCCAGCTTCTCAAACTTGTGGTAGGTCTTGTTTTTGCGCTCTTTGCCTTCTAGCACTTGCGTGTAGTCAGACACAGCTCTGGTGGTGGGCTCGCGAACTATGATGAGCAGTTTGATGGAAGAGTTCATCTTGAAGATGCGTTCAGGGACCTCCTCTGTGATGAAGTAGGCAGGGCTCTTCTCAATGGTAATCTGATGAGGGAATGAGAAGGGCATTTTCTCTCTGTACCAGTCGATGCCCCGGGCATAGTTTTGGTCATTGTCAAAGAAGTGGATTTCCTGCGAGGCTTTGACCACTGCTGGATGCAGATTGAGCATCTCCAGCAGGGCCCGGGTGCCCCCTTTGCGCACTCCGATGATGATGGCCCGAGGTAGCTGTTGGACCAGGTTGTGCAGGCGTATTTGCTCTTTGGTGGCATTGCCCTTGCGTAGTTCATGAAGCAGGCCACGCTTAAACTGCAGGGTGCGAAGAGGGATTTGCTCTGGCTCAGGAGGGGGCAGTCTGCTCTCAATGGGGCAAATGGGCTGTAGCCTGAAAGAGAAACAAGCAAAAGGCAAAGCAAAGACATCCTGAGTCTCAACACTATTAAAAATGACTCAATACAAGAATCCTTCATTTCAGTTCAAATCTACTTTTTGGCTGGTTAAAGTACGAAGAAACTGTTTCATCATCAGAATGGGTCAAGGCCAGATTTTTTCACTTTTTTTTTTTTTTCAGAAAACATGTCTATTAGGATTTGATATTAGATATCTAACTTGACATGCTGTGCATGAGAAATGGACCATGAAGAAGTCTTTCATCTACATGGGACCAAACCTGTGTCCAAACATCCCATGGACAATCAAATATAATGGCACAAGATAAATATAATGCACACAGAGCTGGTTGGTGTATTTTAACTTTATACAGAGCTAAGCAACCCGTTTTCCCCTGATTCAAGGTTTGTGTTCCGCAAATCGCCTCCTGGCTCTATCAGCATACATAAAAATATAGACATGAGAGTGGTTTCCTCACGGTCTAAGAGGAAGTGAATGACTTAATTCCCAAATGTAAAACAATTCTAACTAATCTAAAATGACTGGCAATAACTATAAACTAAAATATAAATATAATTTGTTTATCAAACAAACTCAAAAAATAGGCCGAATGGAATTATTAAAAATAGAGCATCACTTTTCATGTTGTTATGTGATAGAAAAGTATGTTTTTATTTTTTCATAAGAAAACTAAAATGGCATTAAACTAATAAGTGTTTCCACTCTTTCAAAAACTTCACATCCATTTTTTACTCCCCAAGAGAAATTCTTGCCCTGAGCTTTGTCTCTCAGAAAGCATTTTCTCGTGTTAAATATAGAAAAACTCTGGGGATCATTCTGGGGAACTGGTAGATCGGAGGATCCTTCTGGTTACATGCCTGGGAGGACACACTGCCTGACAGACTCAATTTAGGGAAAAGGCGTCAAACTGTAGCTGCCGAAAGAACGGCCAAGTACCTGCATCAAGCAGCACATTAGATTGCTTTCACTGATTTACAAATTCAAATTGCAGTAATTAGTAGATTGTGTGAGTGAGGGTTTTGTTTTTAAAGGTATATGTTGAATCATTGTACAAGTTACTAGAAATAAAAGTGATGCATTGTGACAGTGATGACTTGCCTATCCAAGGTCCCAACCCTGGCCACGAGATAGAGGACACTTCCGATAGCGAGGCTGCCCAGAACGAAGAGCTTCTGTCTCAGCAATGCCTGCTGTTTGAATAGCATGGCCCTCCATCAATCTTCAGGACTGCGTCTTCAGCCTGCAGAGAGCAGAGCACATAAACCACTAATCACCAGGGGAAGAGAGACAGCCTAATGTTTATTAACACACACTCAATCAAGTCTTACAAGTGATTAAGCCACACTCACACACGCCTGAAAAGTGTTGCAGTGCCATTAGAGGAAATGCTCAGCTACCATCCACCATTTTGATACAGTTATTTTTTTTTTCTGCCAACTGGAGAATCAGACTGAATCTAATGTACAGACACGCTGTGAGGTCCCAGCTTTGAGATGGGAATAGCGTTTTGAACTGTTAGTCAATAGTGCAACGCTGTCTATGCCAGCTGGAAGTTTTTGCACAAGCTATAGCTGTACTCATTAATGTTTCTATATTAAGAATGACGCAAATGCACATTCTGAAAGGGGTCACTCAAGTGACAAAGGACCTCTGCAGTTCTGTTGTTCTTTTTGCCATTATAAGCTAATTGTTCTGCTTTTGTTTCCTGTAACCCAGTTTGGTTCAATGTCACTCTCACCGCGCTCATCAACCTTGTTTCCTACAGCAGCAGGCAGCTGTTTTCAGAAAAAGCTCAGATATACACACTGTAAAAACACACTGACAGCCCTCTCTCATATACTTGCTGTGATAAATCATGACACACTGTAATCATTTTTAATTACTTATTATGAATGTATACAATGTGATTTTGTTGGGGAGTTTTTCCTCACTCAAACCAAAGGTCTAAGGGCGGAGGCTGTTGCTTGCTGTGCAGATTGAAGTCCTCTGAGGGATTGGCAATTTGGGGCTATACAAATAAAATTTGATTTGACTTGATTTTGAACTTACGAGAACTAGATATTTCTGACAATAAATTCGCCCCAAATCCCTCTAATTATTACAAACTGGACCTTTAACTGTCAGGTGAGTAGTGTAGAGTGGATATATTGGAGCCTTTATATTGTAAACAGCTGCCTGCCTGCTGCTGAAAACCACAAGAGAGTGAGAATCAATCAAAACAATTACAGAGCAGGTCATGAAAACTAAAATAATAAACTGTAAGAGGCTGAAACTCTCTGTCAAACAGAAGGGGAACTGTAGAGTCAGGTGATAATCGTCTGTGATCCTGAGCGACACATTTTATATACACACACATTATAGTTATATGATTCATTGTTGATATAATGTTGACAATTGCAGCCTTAATGTTACAGAAAGTTTCAATTTACAGTGGTGGAAGACTGTTTCAAACAAGACAGAATCAATGCAAGACGCAACAAGGAGAATGCAGTTCTCAGAGGAATTCCATTGGGGACCCACCCGCAGGCCTTGTTCTTGTATTCTTATTGACCTCAATGAATGGATGGACTCAGAAAATATTCAGTCAACAAATACAGACCAGGGCTTCACATTATGTTGATGGTTATGGCTCTTTTGACCTTAAAACAAAATGAAAGAGAGCCAAGCGAGAGAGAGAACTATATCCTCTCATGCAAGTAGAGCACAGAAATGTTTGTCTCACTGTAATTTAAGAGAAGAGTTTCTTCAGTTTTTTTTGTTTTTGCAGATCGATAGCTGGGCCTCTCCTGCGTCTGCAAGCTTACCACAGTGTGACTGGGTAAATCACATTATGGAATAACGGATCCATACAGAAGTCGTAGCACTATTACAAAGGGGCCAACTGCACTCTAATCCAACCTTTAAAACTGCCTACCATTACCAATAGAGCAGATCCTCCAGAGCATCTCATAAACAAGTAGAGAGAGCTTTTGACCCCAGTGTGACTGGAAAACATTTCACTCATATTGCCTTGTGGTGACTTCCAAAGGGAGACCAGCACAGCAATAGCAATTTCATCAGTCTGAAAAAGTAGAGGAATAAAGCCAGGTAGCCAGGGGCCAGCCCTGTTTGTGGAGTCCCATTTAGAAAAGAAATGTTTTTCATTACAGTCAGTGTCTCAAATAAGTGGGAGCTATAAATTCAGTTGTTTCCAAAAGACAGAATTTTGTAGCAGAGAGTCAGACCATAGAATCTGATATTACATAATTATACCTTCTGTCAGAATGCATCATTTGTTTCAAGGAAACCTTTAAAACAATCATTGTAAAATATTGGACAAATGCATTTATTTATTTATTTATTTTTTACCTTTAAGATTTTTAGCATATAATTTTTAATTCCTTATTCATTATACTTGCTGCTTTGGTCTGCTTTAGTCTGGTATGACCAGTAGTTTATAGTGGCTAATTTTATCTCAATGCAAAAGTTAGCAAATGTCAGCTAAAGTTTGCAACAACTTGCTGTTTATTGCTGTCCGACAGACATTACTGTGTCAGTTCGCAGACTTCTTGGCTCTTCTGTAATCGTGTCACTCTTATGTTACATTTTGTTGGCATTTACCATCATCCAATAATTGACACTTCACTAATGCTGCATTGACGTCATATTGTAGGAACGAAGAGATGCAATCACTGTATGATTGTAGATTTGGCCATGTGAGGGTTAAAGGTACTGTGAATTGACACAATATTCATTAAAGTTCGGATTAATTAGCTTGAACAACAGACTATAATTAACATGATGCATCCAGGCTGTTTGTTTGGTTGGTTGGTTTTCAGACACTCGTTGGGTGGCATTGGAAAAACCTGGCCATTGATGTCAATCCTATTCAAAATAAAAAAGGCAGTAACTCCAGTACGACATGAACACAGCCTTCTTTGGTTACTGTGACTACATCTGTCAAGCTTTCAAATATGGCACTGTATGTGTGCAGTTTACAGTGAAAACAATTGAAGATTTACCACTGGAAAATTAACAACAACATGATGTTTTTTGCCAACTAAACGAAATATAGGTAGTAAATATTTATTTGATGGCTACATAGCCTACATGATATAATGACAGGTAAGTGCCGTATAACACATGTATAGTTCTCGCAATCCAGATTCAGTATGGAAGCTAGCCTAGGTATAACATCCAATTGGACAGCTACTGTTTGCAGGTCACTTGCTACTGTTTAGGAAACATAGTCACATAGCTACATAGTCTTGTTTTGAAGGCTAAACAAGGTTATCAGCAGTTCCTATTGACTTCCATTTCTTATAAAGATTCATAGAAGGTCTTTGCCAAACACGAATCTGTTGTACAGAGAATACCACTTGCTGCATATTCTTTATGGCTTATGTAAGCATACACAGACATTAATTGTTTGCCCTGTCAAGGAGCTACAGGCCATGAGCACAGCAGGGGGCCTGCACAGAATTATTAATTATAGAGCAGTTACTCTCATAAACTACGCACTTGGCCAAAGCCTCAACTTCAGTTTAAGGAGCTAGGAGAATTTACAGTGGCTCTGGCTATTCGTCTGTGCATATTCAACGGCATTATACAGTGAGAGATTTCGAATAAAGAGCAACTTTCCCTCTAAAATGAAAACCCCCTTTTGATCTACACTGCTGGCAAAATGTCTTGGCAAAACTCTGCTGCTGCCAGGTGAGATCACTCCTGAAAGGGAAGTGTGGAAGTTATTTATCTCTAAACAAAGCACATTCTCATGCAGCGTGACCTAAAAAAACTCCTCTGTTTTCTCCTTGTAAGGCATCAAGAAAGAGGAATGTTTTGATTGAACAACCAGACGGCAGAAGCATCGCTGGGACAGAGAAGACAAAATGGTGACAGTCTTTTCAGAAATGCTAAGCATGATGGCAGATATCCTCAGCAAGGGAAACACAATTTGTCTGGAGATGTTTTAGATTAAAGTGCCCTGTCAGTGGCAATCTTGGGGGAAATTCTCCATGCAGTTGACGGGCACAGGGTGTCTGATCTGAAAAATCAAATAGCACTTGAAAAGTTTCTCGCTGTGTGGAGAAAATTCTTCTGGTGAAAATACAGTTTAAAAGACTGCAGGGGGAGCTGATATGAGTGCAGGGGATTTGCAAGAGAGTTATGATGGAGGCTTGTTTACAGTTTCACAGGTGCAATAAGCTGCACTCAGCTATATAGTTTATATGCCAAAAAGAAAGTGAAGAGCAACTAAACAAAGCAAAGAAAAGGCTGCAGTGTTTACCGCCCCCTGAATACAAAGGAAATGCGAAAAAACAAAAAAACATCCTTCATGCACTAATGGAGACTTCATGAGGCCACTGAAATCTAAATGGGTTTTCTGCAGACATCATGGAAATCTGTTGAGTTTAACATTCTTGCGTACATGTTTTAAAGTGAAGCTGTGCCACTTTTGACAGGAGAAATGACATGCTCTTCCTCTTAAATAAGCCAGTTCACTGCAACACAAACACATTATTCGAGAAAATTCAGACCGACTCGCTGTGTTTATCTGATTTTTTTTTTACCCTAATGGAGTGTCTATAAATGGAAAGGGTACACCCTATCTGCTCATTAAAGTTCACATTTTCTTGAAGAAAGTTCAAATTGAAAATTTTTTAGTCAAAAACACCAGGGTTCATGCTCTGGGCACTCATGGCACACTGTTATGGATTTTTTTTTTTCTCCAAAATACCTTGCCATGGACACAAATGGTGGTGGACGAGACAAAAATTAATCAAAATCATGAGTGACATTCATGCTAATCTGGCCTGTGGGCGTCAACAATCATGGGGCGAACAGACTAACTTTGGTTATCTACGCTGCTTCCACCGTGAAAAATAATTCAGAGGCATAAAAACGGCATATCGTCTTAGCTCAGTTTCTGTCACAGCCATGACTAATAACTAACTAAATAAATATATAATAATAAATAAATATAGAAGAGAACAACTTGAATGCTGAACTTAAATTCACAAGTGCCAATGGTTGTTTGTCCCTGCAACCTTTTTTACACAGTGATCGCATCATATCGCTGCAACCAAATCCCTTCTTCACAACATGTTCACTTACTCTGAACCAATAATGCCGCATCAGTGTGAGATTCAAAACAAGTGAGATATCAGAGAGACAGGAGGCAGAGGAGCAGCAGCCTGCCGTTCACAAGTGCGCTTCTTCATGCCAGTCACCAAGTGACCATGCTCCACTCTGCTCTAATCACATGTAGGGCTGACCTTCATGACCTCATGAATTCATAACTTAAAGCTTGTGTTTGTGTTTCTGGATGAGTGGGATGTTGTGTCTTCTGCACCAATGAAGTTGAAAGGACCATCGCCTTGTGTGTGCATTTCTCTTCCGTGTGTCACACATGCTGTGTGTGTGTGTGAGTGTCTCGATTGTGTCTGTTCCCTTGTTTCACATTCTGTTCAGACACAACTGTGAGCACTGAGTGAGTAGCATAAGTCTGTAATTTAAAGAACTCAGTCAAACAGCGGTGGGAACATGACGGCGATGGATTGCAGCATGCCGGCAGCTCCACCCTTCACACAGAGGTGACACAGAGTGTTTCAGCTCTGTCACTACCTCTACTGCCAGCATAGAGGCGGTGACCCCCCCCATTCCGCACTTGTACCCTTTATACAAAACAGCGAGGGGGAATAACAACGCAACATTCTCACCTTGAACAAACACTAAAAAGGGCTCATGTGTTCGCCCTGTGGTGAACTGGCGACCTGTCCAAGGTGTAGGGTTGGGTAAAGGTTGGGTTTTATCCAATACCGGTGCCTTCTCTGTATTTTTTGGCACAAACCAAGAGGGACTCGGAGCTCAGAATTCCTACATTTGTGTATAACTTGAATGCACCATTAGTCGTAGCACACAAACGCCAGGCTCTCAATGCGCTGCGATGTAAATTAGTCTTACTAGCGGAGCATTACTCCACTGTTAGCCTCTGTTAGCCCAGCCCGTCCAGACCAGAGCGGGCCAGTTTGGGAAATGTCCACTTACATTACGCAAGTTGGCGCCCGGGGGGGCACCGAAATGAGGCACCAAATTTTTCATTCTTGATTGGTCTCGTTACTACTGTTTTCGTTGGAACAGGTGCCCTATTGGAACCGCGTTTCGGTACCCAACCCTGCCTTCATATCAGGCCTGATTGAGATCAGGAGGTCTGAGATTTATCATCAGGGTACCATGAATATCCATAGCAGCAACATGGTCACCTTTTTTTCAAAATACCTCAGATAAAAATATGCTCAAGTATACATTTTGACCTGATGATGGCACTGACCAGAAGTCAGTGGGTCACAAATTGTATTCTGGAGAACATGAGATTTGACTGTAATCTGGTCTGTAGTCAATACATTCTGGAGGACAAACATTATCTTCCTCCCTGCTACTGATGGGCAGAAAATAAACAGAGAGAATGGTGAATTGAGAGGCTGGAGGAATTACTGTGGTTTGTAATGTTACACCCCTTTTACTCTGTCTGTCAGGACACAAGTGCTACAGTGTTTACTATGAGCTGGAAGATTTTTGTGAAGAAGTGTCTTTGTGACTGCGTGTGAACTGTATGATTGCAAAAACATTCATGTCCAAACACCTTAACATGTAATATATTCAATCATTTTCTCACATCCCAGCTCCTGACCTCTACCTGTCTCATATCACTCAGCTTTCCTCTACCTTCACTCCATGCAAAACAGGGATGAAAATGACCCCATCCCCACACACAGTCTGACCGACATGTGTCATTAATGATCAGTCATGATCACGATGAGCCTCCATCCTTCCGGGCTAATGGACTGAGAAGGAGCAAAGCAGAAATGCTTAGAACAAAACACCAAGCGATTAGAGAAGTGCTGACTGGCCTGACTGTGTGTAATTAAAAACACTGAAAAGCAACGCTGTTTATAGGCCTGATAACAACTATAATTAGTTTCCAAATACTAGAACGTGGAATATATGAGCTTGATAAAAAAGTGGCTATTTGCGGTGACACAGCACAAAAACCTGTTTGGTTATTAAGACACTTGCTGCGCTGTGCTAATACTCTGAACTACTCTGTTCTTATTTTTGGAGGAGTAGACGAGGGCACTGGTAAAAATAGAAAACTGCAGCTGAGCTCGCATTAGTTTCCGTAGTATTCTGTTAATTCATTGTATTCCTGAAAATCCTGTTGTTGGAACAGCAGAGGGGACCAGCAGTCCCTTCAGAACAAAAGGTCTCCAGTGTTAGGCACACATTTGCACACATACACGATGAAGTGTGGGGCCGGGGGACTCCATCACGAGGACAGCAGCAGCAACAGATAGGTGTGGGGACGGGGAGACCTTTGTGGGGACTCAGGACATGTGGCACTCAGATCCAACAAGTCAGATCACTACCATTTTCTACACTTCAGATGATTCACTGAGGTTTTGCTATTTCTGTCTCAATATTTTCATTACTATTTTTATTCTACATTTTTATTCTGGTATTCTGGTATTCTGGTATTATTGTATTCTATACCAGATATAAATATCAATAACTCCAGAGTTATGTGTTGCAGTTAAAGCGCTTGGATCACTATCATTCAGACAGTATTTGGACAAAATGTAACTTGACTGCTAATCACTAAGTAATTGGATACATTAGTTGTTCCATTGTAGTACTTCTGGTTACGTGTTTACTAGATTTTTTTTTTTTTTTGATGTAGAAACAGAGAAATTGTGTTTTTACAAGCAGCCAGCCTGCGCATTGACTATCAGCAGCGAGTTAAGCCCTGAATGTGGAGACCTAAGCTCCATTCAGATGGGATTCATTCTGCTGGGGAAGGTGGACAATAAAATATTCACAGTCCTTGGTAATTAAACTCACGGCGGCGGACAGAATTTAAACCGTCACAAAATGACAGCATGTGTGACCACATAGGCCTACACACTGCATGAACTAGTTCTACGTATCAGGTTAGCAAAAATATTTTTCAGTTCCTCTTCACACAAAGGTCAAATTTCACACCAAAGGGATCACTCTGAATGGGCTTTAAATTACAGGTGGACCAGCTCCAGAGAAACCGTAATTGCGGCGATAATTACTATTGGAGACGAAAATGAGCTAAATCTGCACTTTGAACAGGATTAAAATCACTGACCAGCAGAGGTGAGCCGTGCTGGTCCTGTGCCCTGATTTGACCTCAACCTGCCACAACCGCGTAATGCTGCTTACATAGAATGCATGAACACAAAATAAACTAATACATAATTTAGCATGAATCTCATGAGGGTCATTTTTCTGCATCACTACTCCTACTTTAATAGCTAAAGAACAACTTGCTAACAGTATTTATGTATTATTATTTGGGCAACAGGATCTTTACCTGTAACTGAGCAAATTTACAATGTAGTACTTTGACTTTTACTTACAGTACATAAATGTAATAAAACAGCAGAACTTTAACTGTAAACTGATAATGTTATCATGAGCAGTAGACATAATGGATACAATTATGAGAATAAAACCCAAGTAAAAAATACAATAATTTTCCTGTAAACATTCAAATTCCTGATATTTTGGGGACAGTGCATTCTGCTGACTGCTGACTCCTCCCAGAGAGAATCAGAGAGCTGCTATTGATGCCAGTCTACTTCACACACTCTCACACACTGTGTCCTCTGACAGAATTGGTGCACACTCCAAAGTCTGTCTGCGATCAAAGATGAAGTTATCCACTCATCAAGGGCATTTACATGTGAGAAAAAAACAAAGTTAATAATATGCATTTGGCTCTTTGTTGGTGAAAATAAGAAGCTGGATGGAGACAGACAGACAGCAGCAGTGTACTGGAGCTCTAACTGCTGGAGTTGAGTCAGCTGGGGACAGACAGAGAGAGCGGCCAGAGCATTGATGAATAATTCACCACAATGTGCTTTATTATTGTTATTGATCTTTGCTTATGCACAAGGGAATGCTTCTGCTGTTCAGTTTAGAGCTCCGCCCTCCGCTGACCTCCACTCCACTCCTCTAAACCAGGCATCCATTTTGTGATATTACACCTCCATTATTTATCACCCGTCAGCGCAGATCCCTTTGTCTCCAACTCTGCGCTGGCATACTGCTATCCACCGCCACTGTGCATTTTACAGGAAGCATCGAGGTAAGGAGTACACACAGGCACATGCATGCATTTACATTTGTGCATCTGCTGTTTGCTTGTCCATGTACTTCTGATAATATCTGCACTGCACCAGGCTGCCCACATCTGAATCTAGATCAGTTATTTTATCCACACGTCAAAGTGTTTTCAACTTTCAGAACACAGAACAGTCTGAGTTTCAGCACCAGTTCACCAAACACGCTGCACAACTCTTCTCCAAAAACCATGCTTCATTTCTAAAACATGACTAAAACACAAACCAAATATATGAAACAAATTTACTTTTATTCTTAACTGGGTAAAAAGAAAGTTTACAAGAGGAACAGCAACAGCCATAAATACACACAACACAACAAAACCATCAACTTTTAAAAGCACTTTAACCCATCAATGTTAAAAAAAAAGTTGCATCTCCATTTTCAAAAGAAACTTCTTCTGTGGAAAACAACTTCCATCTCTGAATAGATAGAAAGTCATAATCGATTTCTAGATGAATCAACCCAAATTGATTCCTTCATAAATTCAGCCTCCAATAACTGATTAGCTCGGCCATTTTGGTGAACAAACAAGTGGTGAACAGCACGGTGCTGTCCTACTGGCATCGGTAAGTTCATGTGATGAACTTGTTAGCAAACAGTCGTTCATGAGCATCTTAGCTATGAGAGCTGTGAGAGAGAACCAATCAATCATTTTTATTGGACATGTCAAAAATAAAAACAAGACAAAACAAAAAATAACAAAAAATAACAAAAAATAAATGAATAAATAAATAAATAAACAATGAATTAATGTGTATTTTAATAACCAAAACAGTAGAGTCATGGGCCAGACAGCTTAACAACGAGCTGAGCAATATACAAACCAGGCATGGGGAGCACAGTCTGAGCAGGAAACACTGACATGCAGAGTGCTGTAGTGTGCTGCATCTCAGACTTAGCAGAAATCCCAAATACGATTAGTTCTCTGGGTCTGCAGGCTCTGCTGCGAGAGGAGCTGACCCCTCATGTAATCCCAGAGTGAACCTCGTTTTCATCTCCACACGAGTGTCTAATTACTAAATCTAACAACGAGCCTCTGAGTGCCTGGCGCAGCCTTGACATGACGGGAGAGGAGCACAACACAGGGAGTGAATGTTGTGGACTCACAAAGCAATATCTGTGTTTACCCCTGACTGCTGCGTGACCTCCAAACACCAAATAAGACAGCAATCATAAACTTTGAGCCGGGAGACAAACAGGAGGAGATATCCCCACAAGGTTCTGCTTTTTTATCTCAAGGCCCAGTGTGTAGTGTGCTCTTACTCCCATTTGGATGTTGAACTCCTACACATGGATACACACACACACACCCTACACACAAAGACAAACACAAAGACACTCCTTTGAGAGGTTCAGATGAATGACAAGATATGTCCTCTTAAGAGCTGTGAGAACATACAGCTGAGAACATATCACTTCAAACATGGTGCTGTCATCATGATCTTCTCCTCTTTGCTCTCGGCTTTTGAGCACCTGCCAAAAGGGAATAAAAACATTCCCAAAATAGGCCAGGGTTGAGCCGTGGCGCACTTGAAGCAGCATATTGTGTTGTGATGATGCTGAGAATCTTTTTTTCCCCCAGTTTTTCAAATGAACCAGCATTATCAACAGAGTGTGTAGACAGGAGCGATGTTTAACAATGGCCACCTGTCAAAGGTCACTCCGAATACATATATTTCTAATTATGTCTATTATGCTATTTAGAATGCTAAACATTGGAATGGAATCTAATCAGGTAATAAGAGCATTACACAATGGCAAATGTTTACTGTTCTGTCCTCAAACATTACACACGGCAATGACCACAGAGGATATATTTTAAACAATTCCCTTTAAAAAAAATTGCTCATTTTATTGCATATTCTGTGTTACTGTAGTATGGTCAGACTTGGTACTACAGAAAATCCTACATGTGTACAAAACTAACTGATGGCAGCTAGTAAGAAATGTATCACTAATAAATGGTTAAAAATGGAACCTCCCACAATTGATGAATGGATTGAAATTGTGTACGAGATTTATGTTATGGAGAAGATTTCTTTTTCCCTCAAAGTTGAGAAGGAAAATTTTTATAAGATCTGGACCAAATGGACTGAGTATGTAAAACCAATCAGATCTGATTTTATCTGACTATACTTGTGCTTTGTGTGAACCTACCGTCCTTCATTTTTATTTTTATTTCTAATTTTATTTATTTTATTATTATTTTTTTTTAGGGGTGTTCTTATGTGTTATTGTTTCTATGGTTTGGGTCCGTGATAGAAAACTCCAGAAGGGCAGTATATACAACATCATTGTATCCTTGACAAACTAAGTTAATGTATGTATGAAATGTTGTATGTGATGGAGGTCTGCCTTTCTGTATAAGAAGAGAATTTTAAAAAAAAACCCAAAAAACTAATTGATGGCTGTGATTGCGTGTGATTCCACCGTAGTGCTTTGTCTGTTCTGCCTCCACCTCTGGTCGTACAGCAAACAGAGACAGCTCATTTGCATTTTAGCAAGATGCCGCTCTGAAAATCATGTCTGAACTTGGCTTTGAAAGTAACCCCGCTCAAGCCTAACTAACAAGTGTCACATTTCATCCTTCAACAGTCATTTCCAGCAGGCTTGTGACCATCTATTTTGAGGATGATGTGATTGTGTGCTTCATGTCACATCTTTGCCTGTAACATGGTGACAACTAACAAGATTAAGTAAGAAGGCCTGTTTTTAGCTTTTGAGTTAAGTGCACTAATGGGATTTGTTGGCGGAGGGCATGTGTTATGGTGAAATGGGAGGTGGTGGAGAGGATGTGTGTGTGTGTGTGTGTGTGTGTGTGTGATGGGAGGGGGCTCTGTGCTCTCTCCACCTCTGGGAGAATCCAGAATAACATCAGGTACAAACACCTGCTAGCCAAGAGGTCTGCAGCGCAGCCGTGTGCCTCTAACAGCTGCCAAGCCCACAGCCCCTGACTCCCCACCCCGCCCCACAGAGGAGACGCTGATGTCCTGACAACCAACCAGCTCCCTTTCCTGCAGCTCTGGAGGGAGGAGGGATCTGCTGGTGCCTGGTTCTGGCCCCACAGGCAGACTGACAGACAGCCGGGCGGTGTTGCAGGGGCCTCTGAGCGCTCTGTGTCGTGTCTGTGCTCAATTCCCAGCACTCCCTGCTTGCCTGTGGCTTCAGTTCATCTGATTTTCCTCTATTACCCTGACGTGCTGTTCTCCACACTGGGCACTTCTGCCTCTCCTCACCCTACAGCCAGAAGAAGCTACAAGCTAAACTAGCTTGTCAGCTGAAAACATCTGTATAGTTATCAGAGGAGGTCAGATTTACTCAGCATGACAAATTCAGGAATGGTCAGCACACGTAAACTTCCACACTGTGGTCTTAACACTGTTAACTGTGTGGATAGTCCTTGTGAAGAAGTTGGACCACAACTGTGTCTCCCTCTAACAGCAAAATGAGCCTGAAGCAGGGGTGGAAAGAGTACCAAAAAAATCTACTTAAGTAAAAGTACTGTTACCTTGATGAAATTTTACTTAAGTA
>JBCAUF010000039.1:1223160-1235702 GCA_038406115.1 Haemulon aurolineatum
ACATCTCCTATGGAGAAGTCCCAGATCCTAGTGTGTAGCAGGGCGGAACTACAAGGATCTGGCGAGAGTCAGGTTAAATGAAAATGCCCAAAATACCCAATTTCCCATAAGAAATCCTATAAGAAATAAGGAATGGGAAATTGTCATGAACAACCTCAAACCCACCCGACTCTAACCCTTAACATAGAAGAGTGACTGATTTTGTTTCTGATTCTATAATAGTTGTGTATTGGACTGAATGTTCAGCACTGCAGTGACATCATCATTAGAATATTAACGGTGATTCTTCAACCAAGGGAGCTTTTCTGTCCCCAGGGTAGATTTTAAAGAAAAAAAAAATGTTAGAAAAAACAATTATTGTATTTGTGAAGGTTAGGTTGTAGTAACTATGAAAATAAATACATAAATAAAACTGCGTGTCAATGATGACATTTTAATACTTTTTCATTTCACTGTTTTGGACTTGTCCCCAACCCAGACCTTTTGACATGCCCTCTATAATAAAGCAATAAACAGTGTTAAACTCATTACAACTTTACTTTGCATTTGAGTATTTTAATTACTAGGAAATTTATATGTTCCATGTACATTGTATGCTAGCTAACCAGTTAGCTTAGAAAATTGAAAACTTTGCAAAAATTTACTGCAAAGAGTGAAAATTGTCATTACCATCACACGTCATTACCATCACAGATGAGTCTGGGTTTGGATCCAAAACAGTGAAATTCTTGCAATTTTTAATTTTCAGTTTTCCTTCCTCTATTTTTAGCTACTACAACCTAACTTTTACAAATACAATAACTGTTGGTTTTGTTTTGTTTTTTGTTCTTTTAAAAAAAACAAAATTTTTTTCTTGAAAATCTACCCTGGAGACAGAAAAACTCCCTTAATTGAAGAATCACCCATATATATTTAACCATCAAAATGTAGGGAAAATTTGTGACTGTCGTAGAAATGTCATTGCGGAGGCAAAGTGACTCATACTTTTGCTTGCATGAGCCACAAAACAAGTAGAGCCCCAACCAACTGCTTCATAAGCCCCCATTTTAAAAGAGATCCAACATTTCTGTTTTCAAGTGCCAGTTTGCTAACTCGCTATAATTCTCAGCACCGCAAGAATAAAAAAATATGATCTAAAAATGTAGGCAATAACATTGAAAAGCGCTGTTCTATATATTTTAAGACTATTGGTCCAGGTTAAGTAAGATTCTTCCAAATTGGTAAAATGTAATTTCCGTTCAAATTTTCGGGATGTTAGCTTTAATTTACGGGTACCAGAGTTATACCATGGTGCAGACCTCCTATGTTTCTTCCTAGGCTTCTTTTTCAGAGGTGCGATGGAGCTGACTTTTGTTCACAATGAGCCTGCTGCAGTATCAACAAAGTGATACATTTTTGAGGAACTGAAGCTAGCATAGCAGTCATCTGTTATATTAAGACATGGCAATTAATTACATGGTAGTGGAATCATAAATTCAGCAATTACTCTACATCTAGTGGAGGGGTTTTGCCTAGGTTTGCCTAATGGTGTGTAGTTCAGTGATATAACTTCCAGAGATATTAAATGATGGTCTGATAGATGGTCTCGTAATACCCTATTACTAGACTAGAGCACTGCGCTTCCAGAATGCAGGATTACTTGTAGTTCCTAAAGTCTCTGAAAGCAGAATAGGAGCCAGAGCCTTCAGTTATCAAGGTCCTCTCCTTTGGAATCATCTTCCCATTTTTAAGACCTTCGTCTTTGATAAAGTGCATAGTTAGGGCTGGCTCAGGCCTGTCATGGACCGTTATTTCGCATATTTCTATTATAAGTACATTGCACTGTTAGGATATACTGATGTATTAAAATTATATAATTTCGATTAACCATACACTATAATTGTACAAAGTGATTCTGGTGACCTGTTATGTACACATCTATTGCACATCTCTCCATCCTGTAGAGGGATCCCTCCTCTGTGGCTCTTCCTGAGGTTTCTTCCACCTTTTTTACTGTTCACCATGGCAACGCTGCTGCAGCTGCTTTTAATGTCTAGCTTAGTCTAATGTGTTCTTATTGTAGGCTACTATTTTATATTGTTTTGCTGATTTGATGTTCTTCTTATGTAGGCTACAGTGTCTTTGAGTACTAGAAAAGTGCTTTTAAATAAAATGTTTTATCATTATTATAAAAGAGAGGGAGTTGTGTAAATTTAAATTTAGTCCTACACAACCCAATAATATTACTGGGGAAAACTGCGCATGGTAGCCTATTAATTTATTTTAGCTAGTAGGTGCAATCCCAGGAGAAGCACACTTGGCAGCATTTTAAGATGAAATATAAATACATTGTTCAAACAGGTAAAACCTCGACATAAATTCATGGAGGTACCCAGTCATTTTGAAAAAAAAACCCAGTCAATTTGCAAAGAAGCACAGCACAACACACAATATCTGCTGGGATGTGAGAGGAAATCAAATAGCGTGTGTGGCTGAAAGTGGACGGAGACAGAGAGAAACATTGAGGAAAACCTGGTCCTGACCACGTTACTGTAGGTTCATACTGTAGTGTCTGTTACTATGGTTACTGACCAAGAGCTTAAGTTACCTCTCTCTCTGACACAGGCTGCAGTTAGCCCTCTTTCTCGGGTTTGAGTTACCTCCCTTTTTGAAACGGAAAGCTCAGAGTTTCCCTCATTTCAGGGTTAACAGACTTAGAGTTTTCACTAAACCTGCTTTATTCCTGCTATTAGTGTCAAGATTTACAGATTATGGGTCAGATTTGGTTGTGTGATGGTGGCACAGTCATTATATTTAAAGGAGGTCTAAACTAAAACATGTGTGAGCAGTCACAAAGGGCTTTTAAAGCTCAGGAACCTTAAGACAAAAAGCTTGTAATAGACACTAGCTTGTTTTTTGTAGTCTTGATCTGGTTGAAACATGTTCTCAGGTGGACCGAAGCCCCACTGGTTCTAGTGTTACAGCCTGAGCAATTTTGTTAACACAAAAGTACTCTCAATCAATCAATGCCTTCATTTGTCACCGGTGAGGAAATTTGTTTCACAGCAGTAGGAGCATGTAAAAGTACAAAACATACAAACATAATAAATAGCATCATGCACAAACCTAATAAATAATGTACATAAGTAAATACTCACTCATCCTCAGTTAAAAAGGATCGCTCAAGTTAAAAGGATATTCCTCTCTAATGGGTCACTCCCATTTCCTCCTGGCGTTTAGAGGGAACAAATGAACTGAAACTGTTGATGTAGAGGATGAGAACAGTCAGACAAGATGGAGTCTGCTTTCTTAAGTAGCTGTTTGTTGTAAAGATCCTGTAAAGTTTCTTGTGCAGACCTGGTGATTTTACTACTAACACTAAAAACCTTGTTTCGTAGATTTCTCTCTTCTGCCCTCAAGGACTGAAACCAACAAATAAAGGAAAACGTGATAACAGACTCAATAAAAGAACGATAAAACAAAGTCATCAGGGTAGAGTCAAGCCGGAATTTAGAGAGTTTTCAAAGACAAAAAAGGCGCTGCTGACTTTTCTTGTAGATCAAGTATTTTTCTCAAATTTCAGCTTGTTGTTGAGAAAAGTGCCAGAGTACTTAGACAAAATCTACCTGACCATCGATCACTGTGATGTGAGGAGAAGGCCGCACGTGTCTAAAATCAATGCACATGTCCTTTGTGTCCTCTCAGAAGGTAAAGCTGTAATGTAACTAGTTACTTTTTCATGGTAGTAACTTTGCAATGTAAATAGTAACTTTTAAAAGTCACACTCCCCAACGCTGCCCCCTATACAGACTGTAAAGCCCCCTGAGGCTTTCAGATTTACAAATGGAGAGACTGATACTGATCCTCTCAAATGTCTCCTGAAAATAAAGTGCATAAGCTCATTTCTAAAAACTTCTCCTTTAAAACTGATGCAGGATGCAGCTTGCTGCATATGTCAAGTCTATCCTCTAGGAACTCAGGAACCGGATGAACCAGATCCTCTCTCATCTCTAAACATTTGGATGAGAATCTGTTTCAGTCCGCGGCACATTACCACCTGATCATCCAGCAGAACAGCCACCATCTCTTCACACAGATCCAACAGGAGATAGACAAACACGCTGGGCGCTTTTCTTTTCTTAGCGCAGATGAAAGAGTAATAAGAAGACCAGATTTTATCAGAAGATTATGCACACACTCACACACACCATGATACAGAACACCACCATCCCCCTTCAAGGAACGGGCAGGGACAGCCCGTCCACACAGGAAAAAACCATGTCATCTCATTTCATAGCTGGACTAGCAGAGAGCCTGAGGGGGTGCAGGGGGAGGAAGGTGGCATGCAGAGGTTAAAGCTGAGTAATGTGTAAGTGATGAGACTCTGAGTCATGAAAACACTGCTGGGATTGCTGCGATATTCCCTTGCCAAACAGCCAGCTCAACGCCGTCCACCTCCCCGTTTGTCAGCCCGGGCCTCTGATCCGCTCCTCTTTTTCCGACTTGAAATGCAGCAACCTTGGGCCATCCTTGCTGCACTGCTCCAATCAAAGGCTCAGCCATGGATGTTTTATGTGCACGCCCTTCGAAAACCATATCAAGAGCCAAGGCGCATCTATCCACTTCACTCAACTGTAAGTGACACTGACACAGATAGGATGTTAGCGGGGGCTTTGACAGCCTGTGTGAATGTCCTGGGGATTGGTGAAGGGTGGGAGGGGGGGCTACCAGAGGTGGCTCTAGGTACACTGGCAGCCCTGAAGCAGAAGTCGACATATGTGTGGAGCTAATTAGCCACGCGGTGCTTATGCAAAAACCTTTTAACTGTTTCCAGCCATCAAGCACCTTGTGATTCCCTCTGACAGGCCCTCTGCTCTGCTTTGCATAAAGATGCTCATGTGGGTGTTTAAAATTTCATCCACCTCCCTCAGCAGAGGCCTATCACTGCCCGCAATCATTTCTCCATCAGGCTGTTGGCAAGGAGGATAGCAGGACATACCTATCATCTGTGTTTCATTAACCCTTGCTCAGACAGTTCAGACAGTGCAATACCTTTCTCTTAGGAGACCGTTCAAATCAATATCAAGCTTTGACTAAACCATGTAAGAGTAATGGATTTAGATTCGCATGAAAATCTTAATTAGTGTCCCATCTCTAGTCACATATCTGAACCATCATGTACTGGAAATCCAATATGATCCGAGTGACCAGAGGGAGCGTGTTGTCTCCAGTGATCTCATGACCAACCACCTGCTTCCCCATTTGGCCACTTGGCTTACTGCTATGTTCTCAAACAGCGATCAAGGTGTGACGTATTCAACAATCCAAATGGTCATAATATGAGGATTTACTGTGATGCACTGTTTTCTATATATCTGGGGTTCAGCTTCAAATAGAGGCATTTGTCACTCTTTTCCTATGAAGCAATATAAAAACCATGAATGACAGATTTATCAGAATGAAAATAGTTCTCATAGTTATTGTGGAGGCTGTGCCATAGTGGAAAAGGTAATTTTATTCCAGTCATTACATTTTTTAGGGCCGGGACTTCAACGCATTAATTACGATTGATTAATTAATTGCACAGAAATTAATGCGTTAAAAAAATATTATATGCATTTTAATCGCACTTATTTTCGCCCGTGGAACGCGGACTGATTATACTGGCGCACCAACTAATGTTCATGCTTCAGACCACAACAAACGGAGAAGCTGATGAGGGGTGTAGCGCAGCTAGCAGGGACGTTAGCCCGACTCCGAGTCGACTGTGTTGGACTTGGTTGAACAAAAATAAACAATATTTATTTTTGTTCGCGCTAAACACTATGCCACCGATCGCCCCATGAACAGAGGCTCTCATCCTCGCTGCAGGGACCCCGGTTCGAATCCTGCACCGCGCAGTCATTTCCTGCGTGTCACTCCCCCCTCTCTTCCTCCCATTTCCTGTCCACTCTTCACCTGTCCTGTAAAAAAAGGCATAAAACCCCGACAAAAATAAAATAAAATAAACAATATTTTTTACTAAAAATACTAATACTAATACTAGAGTAAAAATCCATGAGAAAAACATTACTTATTCACTGTTCTCAGGTCAAATATTTACATGCGATTAAAATGCGATTAATTTCAATGAACTAATTACAAAGCATCAAATTAATTAGATTAATTTTTTTAATTGAGTCCCAGCCCTAAAAAAATGCCACCAAAATCCAGAAGTGTGGCTATATTTTACACCAATAGCACGCAATGCAATATTTGCAAAAAAAAAAACATTGTTGCTATAAGGTCGGCAACACAACCAATTTGATGAAACACCTGAACGTGCACGGAATCAATTTTAAGTATTGCTCCACTCTGACGTGCTGACATGTTTTACTGCGAGAAGAGTGGATAGCAGCCAAACATGGCAGCACATCAGAGCGGATCGCTCTTTTGTTGTCGAGTATGCAGCAGTGAACATTAGACACTGACTCATCGCTTGTTTGCAACTGTTCTTTTGCAATGAAAATTGGTATTTGTTTTTGGGGTTTTTGTTTTTTTGTAAGAAAACTGCTGTGGAAAAGTGTAAAAATGCCAAAGCTGAAAAATAAAACTCAAGATTTGTACTGTGATGTGTAATGTAATTTTCTAGAACTCATATTATAAAGTCGGTATTGAAAAAATATTGCTTCAACTGGTATCGAAGTGAAGGTATCAGTACTGGTACCAGTATGGAAAATTCTAGATTGAGCTCTACCCAGCTCTATCAACACATCTCTCAGGTAGTTGTCATGTTCATATTCAATATCTAGTGTCTGCCTGATAGGAACTCTACATCCATATTGTAGTTAATGATGTTGATATGGAGACTACTGTTGGCTACACACGTTTCCACAGCGGAGCTATTCCATCTCTATCACAGTCTTGTCAAGTCGCATCATTGTCGGGTGTCGGTCACAGATTGCCTGGGCTGATCACCGCTCCTTTGAATTACATTTACATTCAGCTGAGACTGATCAGAGCGAAGCACAGGGGAAGAGAACAGGAGGCAACGCAGCGTCTTACCCAAGGACACTGTGACAGCACACACAGCTGTTGATGGGAACAGTCACAGGAATCAAATCAGTGACCTTTCTGTTATTGGCCTGTAACTGTTACTATGGTAAATTCCTTGAACAGCTGCTCATCTTTAGACAGCAATGAAAATAGTGCCAGTGGTATCAAAGAAGAATAGTTTTGCTGTTGGTACAGGAGTACTCAGAACATATTGCTTGATTTTTCTCTGTTATGCAGCAAGAGACTGGGTGGATCGGGTAGGACATTCCCCAGTGTCCTTGGCCTGCTCGGTGATTGCTGATGGTCGGTGGGCCGGTGTCTAGTGGGAGCTGGTCTCTGGTCTGGGTGGGCCGGGCTAACAGAGTCTAACAGCGGAGCAATGATCCGTTAGTTCGGCTAATTTACATTGAAGTGCGCATTGAGAACCCGACTAATGATGCGTTCAAGTTGTACACGGATGTCAGAATTTCTGAGCTCAGAGTCAGAATTTTAATCCTCCACTCCCCCGGTCAGTGGATAATGTTGTGGGCCAGTCTGGTATCAACTTCCCAGCCTGAATTATTAAATATACTAACGCTTGCTCATTTACACATACTGCATTTGTTTTTGCAAAAGGAAATGACAAAGGGACAGCGGTGTGTTGTGGGCAGGTACGTGCTGTAGCAACAACCGGACACTGGTCGAGGAGTCTGCTCCTCACCGTAGATGGTGACACTGCAGCGAATGGCTCAGAGGGCAGATTCACTCAGGAAACACAGCATATAACTCCCTCAGCAAATGTTGTTTTCTTCTGTTAACATGTATTGAATAAACAACATTCAGTGTGTTGGTTAGTGAGCTAACCTTTAGAGATGTTTTGGGTGCATTTTTGGACACCTTAAAAAAACAAGGCCTGCTGGTCCCTTAGAATCCTCTATTAATGCTAAGCTGGGCTAACCACAGCTCAGTATTTGATGCAGTGGTGCTGATCCTCTATTCTAAATCTCTGCAAGACATGCCGACTAAAACATTTGCTTTCCCAATCTAAATGTAGAAATGGCTCATCAGAGCATTTCTGTATGCACACACAAAAACACATACGCACACCATGATTACATAAATAAATAAAAACATCCACAGCCTGTCCACACATGAAAAACTATGTCATTTCATATGCCAGCTTGTGACAGTTTGTATACCTGATGCTGCAGACACAGCACTCAAATACTGAATCCCCAGCCAGAGCTAGAAGGTTAGCTCTCCATCAGTTATTGACCTCCTCCTGGCTCTATCACTGCATTAACAAGTGAATGATGTGTGTGTGTGTGAAATTCACACTCATCTCTGTATAAGAAATGGTTCACAACTGCTAAATGAATTACAGAGCAATGGGAAAAACAGCTTGGCTTTACATCAGGAATATATACTATACACACTGTCAGAATATCTCACCTTGTTCTACAATCATGTCCTTTTCAAATGGTACAGATGCTCAATGTTCAAATGTTCCAGAGTGAGTGGGTTTGGATGCAGTGCTGTGTGTACGGGATCCTGTCGGAATGGGGGGTGGGCACAGCTGATTTAGTGATCAGCATCTTTTTCACCTAGATCCTCCTGTCCAGCCCCCTGGGAAAACTGGCAGTGAGTTTCCCACACAGGGCGGAGCACATCTGGATGCAGACTTTTATAGGTGGAGGAAAGACACTCAAAGTCAGGATGTGCGCGCGTGTGTGAGTGTGAGTGTGTGCACCAGTTCCCACTCTGCATCAGTGAGTTGAAAATTTATCACAGAGTGGCACTTGAATGGTAAATGGCTGTAAATACACCACAAGGGTGTGAGGAAATATGGGCAAAAAACACCAAGGGACAAAAACAGCTTTGTGTTGCCCAAAGGAAGCAGTTCATCTGTCCATAAAGCTGTTAAAGATGTCCCTGAAAGACGAGGTGACTATGGAAGTGTACTGTTTGTCTGAAAATGGTTTAAATAGGAGGTGAAATGTAAAGATAGTCAAAATAAAAAAGGGTGCTTTTTCAAAGACTCCACAGGATCTTCACCTTCTGTGCTGTGAAAGTAGAGAAAGCAGCAATGAGCTGCCCATCATCTGCTCAGGGAGGCAGTGAACTGTTGCCAGTCAGGGCAGGGAGCTCTGCTCGGTTCGGCAGACTCCTCTTCACATGTCCATTTCACCGTCTCCCCTCCAAAGCCTCGGCCTGGCGTCACTGAAGTATGAAGTGACACATCCAAAGAGATGTCAGCTCAGAGAGGAGACAACACTATAAACATGTGCATGATGAGAGACGTGTCAGAAGAGAACTTCATGAATAATGAGGATTTGATGCTTGAGGTTTAAAGCTCAGCTCATCAACAATGGACTGATCAATTCTGATGTTCCTCTCAGCTCTACAGAACTTTTTAACATGTTAAAAAAAGCATTGCTATATAGTATCAGCCCAGCACCAAGCAGACACACCAAAACAGATTTTGGCCATCAATGAATTTGATCTCAGAATGTGGCTTTTTAAGGAGTGTGGCATATTAAGATGCTGACTGACCAAAATAATTAGTGCACACATGTGCCTTGAATTGGTCACAATAAAATTCCTCTTTGTTGGGCGTGGCCTGTGGGGTGTTGGTGCACTCCTCCTCTTCAATGGATGTGTAAAAGTTTGAAACTTGTTGTAGAATACATCAATCCACAGCATCCCATCAATCTGGTGAGTATGCAAGCCATGCTGGGATGTTTTCAGCTTCCAGGAACTGTGTACTGATCCTTACGACATGGGGCTGCTGAGCATTATCATGCTGTAACATGAGGTAAAAGTGGCGGATAAATGGCTCTGTGCATTCATGCTGCCATTAATAAAATGCACCTGTGTTCATTGTCTGTAGCTTATGCCGCCCGTAACACCACTGCTCACAACATTAGCGAACCAATCGCCCACACAATGCCATACACAGTGTGCCATCTGCCAGGTACAGTGTGAACCAGTGTTCAATGGTGAAGAGATCACTTCTCCATTGAAAGTGGGCGTTCGCCCTCTGGACTCTCATGAAGACAACAAGCATGAAATGGTTCCAGTGCATGAATTCTTTGGTCATGCGAACCAGTTGTTGCATGAGCGAGAACTCACTACTCACTACTACTACTCACTACTAACTGAGTGGGAGCCAAAAAAACAAAACAACGAGGCTGCTAACTAGCAAACATATATCTAAACAATGCCTCATGTCTCAAGGATACATAAATGCAAGCGTAAACTGGTCTGTAAACAAAACTCCACAGGGTACCTTTAAGTTCACTTGGAAGTTCAAGGATCATAGACAGCTTTTTCTTTTTACCTGGGACATGCAACTTTAGCCTTAGTCTTCCACAGTCAATTCGCATTATATTATGTGCACATATTATGTAAGCTCCTTGTGAAGTTCCTCTGTCCCTGATTGGCCAATACAGTTAAATTAGACACAGTAAAAATTAAACTTTATGTCTGAATCAAAATTAGTCTTTTCAGATCACTTTTCCAACAGTGTGTCTTGTATATGATATCATTTTCCAGGATGTTTTCTGAAGTGAGTCATAGCATCTACACTCTTAGAAATAAGGGTTCTTCTCAGGGACTGAGGTTCTACCTGGAACCATTTGCTTCTGAAAACCCCTTTTTAACCCTAACACTAACACTAATGGTTCCAGTAAGAACCATTTTGATCCAGAGAACCCTTTAAACCTTTATAAAAGGTTCTCCCTGGAGCCAAAAATGGTTCTCCTATGAGGACAAGCCGAAGAACCTTATATGGTTCTACTTAGAACTTTAATTTCTAAGAGTGTACTCCTGCATACTGTCGCAATATGCATTCAAAAATATTAACCTGTCAGTCTCATATAATTCTTGAGCAGCAAAATGACTGCATGTCTACTGTATGCTTCAAGTACTGATTAATGCATCTAAATATAGATACACCAATGTTTTACTTTTCTTGGAATTCAGAATGACAGAATTAAATATTCATTCATTCTGACCGCAGTGTACCTGACCCTGAATCAGTTTCTCATGTGTTTCTGAAAATAGTTGCAGGCCTACTTGATATATGAATCCATGTGCACAGTGTATGGGTGGTGTTTTAGTGTCTCTGTCAATAGGTTGCACTTTCTTTAACTAGAGATTATACTAGCTTCAGGAGACCTTAGCATATGAGAGCTCATTTGGGAGAAGAGGGTAATAAATCAGAGTTTGCTTCAGTCCTGCCTGTGCTCGGATTCCTAATTGGCTGGGACATGAGGTGTAGGTTCTTCTCTCAATTTTAATTTCTTATGAGAAAGCATTTGTCTAATTGACAATAAGGCAAAGAATCCCTCTAAAATAAAATCTGGCTTTATCTTCAGAGAAAGACACCACAGATGATAAGTGTGGGTGACATGGTGTCACATTTAAGGATCTTAAGAGGGTCTCAAATTTGCACTGGCTGAAGCTACACATACTGCCACTTTATTTGGAGCAAATAACATTCAGTCTTAAAAGCATTCTTGTTGCCCTTAAATAAACACTTCATGAGATTATAATGCAGGGGGTGGAGGGGAACCCATTAAAATGCTCCAGATCCCACACAGCCAGACGCTGGAAGCCTCATTCAAGTGGAGAGAGGTCTGGAGTCACAGAGGAAACAAAAGCTCAGCTCGGTTATTAATGGGCTCAGTCTGTCTCGGACACATTTGCCATTTCTGTAATGTCACAGAGCAGTGAAGGAGGACACAATAAAACACAGAGCCTGGAAGCTCCACTTATTACAATTAATAATTCATATGACTGCATTAACTAGGCGAAATTCACAATTTCGCATGACAGGCGCAGAGTGTGTGTGCGTGTGGGGGCACCAACGTCAGAACGGGGGGGGAGATGGAATCGAAAAGCCTTGTTACAGCCAATGAAGACTGCAGCAACTACACGAGCCATGAATAATAGATGGAATATATTGATGCTGATGTTGAACGATGGCGGCGTTGCCCCCCCACCCCTGCCGTCCCATGTCATTTTGTGTATGAACACAACACCCAAACAACATGGTTTACCTACATGTAGGCTGTTAGTAATCCCCAAAGTATCACTTTAAGTTGGAGACAATGAAATATGCCTCACACTGTACAAAATACAGATCAGAGCATATCATTCCTTTGTGTGCTGAATCTCTTTTCTTTCTCCTCTGCCAAAACTAATTTATTTCTGATTTTAAAGAAGTAAATTTGAAATCACTGCAATGAAATGATTGTGAGGAGCTTCACCTCAGGAGCAGGTTCAGGATGGTTAAGCTTCTCTTTGCTTGCTCTCTGAGCTTTATTTACATTGGACACACTGCATTTGATGTCAAGCGGTATAAAGCACAGCTTTAATCACAGCAAATGTGATTCATAGCTGGTCTGAAACTTGCAGCATCTCTAAAATATGAGCTTAATGACACTCTGAACCTACAGTACAAATGTAGTGTGTGTGTGTGTGTGTGTAGTGTAGTGTTTTAAACTTTCTGAAGCACATCAGGTTGTTTTCAAACGTGTGCCCCA
>JBCAUF010000039.1:1253171-1263720 GCA_038406115.1 Haemulon aurolineatum
ATAAGTATCGAGAATCGTGGAAATTTACTGGTATTGGTATCGACTACTGAAATTCTGGTATCGTGACAACCCTAGAAGTGATCATGAAACTGTGAGGTAAGGTGAAGGGGTGGACATAGTGCGGCATGGGGAGCACTGCACTGTAAACAAGGCTCAATATAAATATTGCGACGTGGTCGTGAAATGCAGCTCCAAAGGTATTGTTTAAATGAGTGAGTTGGTGAGAAAAAGACGTGCATTTTGCATCTTGTTAACTTGTAATTATTGATTGTTAACGTGTTCAAGGAAAACACACAACCCTAATTTGGAGCCACAAAACTTCCTATGGAGCAGGTTGGGCTGGTTAGAAACCTCAACAAAGCGTCTTCCAAAACTCCAGCAAGTGTTCACTTCCTCAACACTCAACAGTCAAACCGTCTTAAGAAGTTATTCTTTTACCATGATAATGAAGCCTACATAAACAAAAGTGGTTGTCTTAACCCAAAGCATGATATCTCTAGCCTTAATATGGTCTAGAAAGCAACGTTTCGACATAAATCATACCATAATCACTGGAGAAAGAAACAGTGACTGATCTGAAACAGATTCCCGAGAGTCCGTTTGGAAACAGTGTTTTGGAAAGAAGTGGGAATCATGCCCAGAGGCATTTTTCAACAGAAGTCACACTTCTACTACTACTACTGTTGGAAAAGCAGGTGTGAGTGATAAAATGTGTGACGGATGAATCCCATTTAGCTGCCTTAGTGTCAGGGTCCTGGTGTTGTTCATGCCAGTTCACTGTTAACACTGTCTTACTGGGACACTCAGGGCGCATTCACACTTGGTTCGTTTGGAGCAGCTGTTCTGAAACAGGGAACTGACACTAGGGTGACCATATTTTGATTCCCTAGAAAAGAGGACACCCGCATGCACAGCCCTCGTCCATCCGTCCAAACCAATAAGTGGTGACACTGAAACATATGTGCCAGCCATAGACTGCATGTGCCAGCTTTGCACACGGTGCACTCTGCCTCCTAATGACGTGGGAAATTGTTTTTTTGCATCTGTGAAGCTGCACTTTCACTTCAGCCTTTGGTGTGCGAGGCTGCTCCACCGTCTGCTCTTCATTTTCATTCATTCATTTTCATGAATTTATAAAACCCCCCGGACGCCCCAGACAGAATGTGAAACCCTAACCAAGACAACTGACTGTAACTACGGGTTACACTCCAACAGAGGGAGGCAGTACCCGGTTGATGTAGAATAACCTATATAAAAATAGCGATGAAAAACTTTTATTGCATTGGTGTTGCTTCATTCTTGCAATGTGATGTTTTATTGGCTACTTTAGTGGCTCCACAGTGTCGTCTGTAGCCGACTGTCACTTTTAAAATCTTGAGTTTCCTCTGGGACGTGAGGCTTTGTGTAAACAGCAGCAAAGGTTTTTTCATGACGCTCACGACCACAACTATCTGCTTCATCACAGCTAACAAAAAGGCTGTTTGTTTCTATTTGTGTAAACTGTCAAATGTGTGCAGATGGGAGACTTCAAGTGTTGTTGTTGTAAGCGACTGTGAGTGAAGTTACGTTAAATGTTTTTAGCCGTAGCCGCCGAGCCACAGGCGAGGAGAGCGAGCGGTTGTTGTTATAATCCTGTAGCTATATTTTTGATTGTTACATAATGATTGATATATATAGTGATTGTTAAATTATCCATGGTGTATTGTGTGTATTTTTGTCAAAAAGGAGAAACGCAACAAAACAAAGTAGCCACACACTCCATGTTTGTTTATGTCCTTCTCGTTAAGATTTTCGACCAATGGGAGAATAGTTCGATCGCACGTGGCATTTGTTTGCATCTTTGGACCATTTGGGGATGTTACAGTGTGAAGACAAATGACCCAAAAAAAGAATGCAACAGATGTAGAGTAATAAAGCCAATAGTATTGTTAGTGGCAACATACTGTATATGGTTTTCAAAATGTTTGCTGTGAACAAAAGGTCTGCATGGTTTTGATTTGATTTGATTTACTGCAGGAGGATTTGTTGTCTCATATTTCAGTATTAATAATCTGAGCGTGCAGTTGTTAGCACGCTTGAATACTCAATAAGTCGAGATGGCTCCTCCTTTCCGATGCTTGTGAAACGACATGCATACCTTTAAAATATCAAAATAAAAAAAAATCCATGCTAGCTATTACTGTAAGAAGCATTAGCAAGATTAATGTGACAAACACATTTCCCAACACAATGGCACTTCATTTAGGAGAGTCGTTTCATGAAAGCTATTCTTTGATGTGCTCGAAAGGATCTTGCATTATAACAAAATGGTTCCCTCTGGTGAAAATATACAAATTTTATTAATCATATTAAGTACTGGAGAGACTATCCCAAAAAACGCAATTTATCAAACTACGAATTATTTAACATGCTGGATTAATTACTATCATTTAGAGATTTAGGTTGTCAGTGATTTGCCACAGGGTTTAGCTCGTGCTTATTTGGGCGTACATAAGCAGAACTACTCGAACTTTGCTCAAAAGTCAAAATTGTCGACTATGAATGTGGACTAGCTCATTTTAATCACCATGAACTGAAGTACTTGCACAGCACTGCTCTGGTGTGTGCTTTTTTTCTCCATTGGATTACTGTCATTTTCCTGATGAGAGTGCAGTCCCACAGCATTTCCAGCAGTTTGCACCTTTGAAACCAATGTACCTTCTGTGCTGATAAAAGGCAGAAAGTGCTCAAGCAGAGCTCAGTTGTCTTCCAGGTAGTTTATCAAAGCACAGATAATTAGTCTGGAAGTAGAAGTGTCCTTTGGCAAACCACAAACCCAGAACTACTTAATAAGAGTGTCTAGAAATGATTACACGTTGGGTGTAGAATAAATAGACTTTCGCTGGCAGCCCCAAGTAACATTAGCCCATAATATTAGCTCATTTCAAAGAGTGATCATGTTACATGATATGATATGGCATCAGCAAACACATATTTAGGGTGTCACGGTTCATACAAAGTGCCTGTCAGATTGTTTAAACAGCTCCTCTCATGCATTTCTGTCAAATCTGTATAAAGGTACCCTGCGGAGAGTCATCCACTAGAAGTGATTCAACACAGTTACGTACCACAGTAACGATACTGTTCTGTTAGTATCTTGTGCATG
This sequence comes from Haemulon aurolineatum, assembly GCA_038406115.1. Taxonomy (NCBI): domain Eukaryota; kingdom Metazoa; phylum Chordata; class Actinopteri; order Lutjaniformes; family Haemulidae; genus Haemulon; species Haemulon aurolineatum. Next base: position 1,256,317 of record JBCAUF010000039.1, read on the forward strand.
CACTTCACGTGTTCACAGCAAATACATTCACAGCTCATGCCAAACACCATCCTTGAGTTGTGATTTCCTCTCAAAAGAATAAAATAAAATAAAATAAAAATTGGGGCAGACAGTGATGTACTGTGCGTTTAATCTCCTAAAATTAATTATCTATATTCCAAGTGAAAGAATAGACAGAACAGAACTAAGATTACAATAACAGGATTATATTGGCCTCCATTGGCAAATTCTGTTCCGAAAGTACTTGAAAGTTAACTTTATAAAGTCATTCAGTGTTCTGGAGTCAAACTCTTTCCCAAGAACGCCAAAACAATCCCCTGTGTTAATGCGTCCACAATGTCCCCTGCTGCTCTCCTAGTTGTATTTGTTAATTAGTTTGGATGTCTTTTGTGGGGCTATAGCAGTCAAATAATTAACAATGACAAATAGCTTTCGTGTCCACTAGCGCTTATCCCACCTCTACAGCTGTGGGGATCTCGCTCTCCTGCAACCTGTTTTTATCAGGCCGTGGGAGCCAAACCAAAACTGCTAATGCGTTAATTTATAACATGACCTGGCATCAGGCCGAGACAGCCGCTCAGAGAGGGAGAGAGAGAGAGAGAGAGAGAGAGAGAGAGGGGTTGTTTGGGTGAAAAACTGCAGTGTCACCACAAGTCCACTTTTAGCCCTCTTGCATCAGGTTACTGTGTATGAGCTGATACAGCCCCAGGAAACAGATGTCCTTGTGTGCCGGGCTGTAATTATTAATGGGTAAGACTTGTTAGTTTCATCAAAGCCTGAGCTGCATGGCACCACATGCAGCCTTGATCTGTCAGTGACAGGCAGGAGGACGATATGCATCAACACAAGTCAGAATAAATCCCAACTTATGTTACATGGTTAACCTTAATGTGAGAGCAGGTGGAGACAGGGACGGCTGGGCGGGAAACAACAACAAGGAGCTCTGTGGTACATAGTAATAAGATAATCAGGCTTCGGAAGCACACTTAATAGGAGGATACATTTATGGTTATGATCTTCTCCTTTGGTCTTTGGCCTTGTCTATTAACTGATTGTACTGTAAGTAATCACAATAAACATATTAGAAGTCAGTCAACGTCAGTGAGAGATGACATCACATACTGATTCCTTGGAAATATTCATTATACTAATAACAAAAACAACCAACAATCATTACACTAATCATTTTTAAATCACTTGAATCACATCCAAATATTGAACGAGCATCCTATAATCAAAATAAGTACTATTAAATTCAACTCTTTTGAAATGACTAAAAACTAATGGATGGCTCCTCATTAGTTTTGTGTGAGACACTGAGCGATGTTTAGGAAGGTTTGGGGATATACAGTATTTAGTAAACACCTGTAGGGCCTTTACAGATGCCTCTTCACTCAGCCTCAGGCTACAGTAGATGTCATTTTACAGTAGACAGCTCATCAAGCTGAGCGACAAGTGTCAGGAGTGCACATGACAAAGTAAGGTTAAGAAAGGGCAACAAAACAAATACAAAACAAATCCTGCCTCTCAGTGAGAAGCTGCACCCTGCACGCTTAAGAGGAAAGATTCACACCTCAAACTCCCATGAAAAACTTACATTGTGTCTGTATGCAAGTTCAGTTCAAGCAAAGTAAAGGCTGAGAAGTCCTGATGCAAGAGATATGGATGGTAACTTGGTATAGTAGATCAATCATTGATCAAACTGAGGGTTTTGATTTAAGATTCCGCACTGCAGTCTGCCGTACAACACCTTCATGACTGGTCATCCAACCCAACTGCGAGGAAAAGTCATTTCAGTTGTCTACTTATAGTTTTAGTCACTCCCCAATGCTCACATCCGTACTGTAGGTGAGCATTGGAATGTTCTTCAACTGGTACATCAAAACCTTCGTCCTCAATCTCTGCTCTCTGTCAGAGCTGAGCCAGACCGCCAGTCTGGTGCAACACCTACATCAAAAAAAGATCAGAAACGGATCAGAAGGCTCTGTGTGTAGTTGAACAAACATCAGCAATAGTAATAAACAGCCAAGCTCGGCTGAGACATGATTGAAATACAGTTCCTCCAGCTCACCAGCTGTAAAGACGTGAATATTCAACTATTACATCAGTTAGCTGGCACCACACAGAAAGTAATGATGCCTCAAGCCAATCAGTCTTAATGTGCCTGTGAAACACGTAACATAAATTGCAATAACTGTTAAAAACTATCAGCTTTTTAAAGTATTAATTCCCTCTTCACATAATTGGATAGGACACCAAGGTGGCTGGCAATATTTTTTATGGGGCTGCCCTGTCAGGAGTGCAGATTGTCTTTTGAGGCAGAGTGATGGTTGAGTGCAAAGTGACAGTGAATCTTGGAAATGGGACTCCTTAGAACATTATTTGCCATAAATTTCCAAGAGGATCTCTACTCAAGGTCAGCTGTAAAAGTGACAGGCTTCAAGCAAAGCTCAGTCCGGCTCAACATCATCAGCCAGGAAAGCACCCTCCAACTTTATCAGCCTGCCCCAGTGTCCTACCACTGACCAGTTAAGATGGGAGCATAACCCAGTCCCACGTGAATGCCTTTTAAAGTTGGGCCAATAAAAGATGGCCACTGTCCAAGCAGACTTAGAGAAGCCTCATAATTGAGGACAGCCAATTACTTGGTAGCTTCCATAAAGACTTAAAAGGTTGAACTCAAGGATTGATTTTGTTGTGTAACGCCTCGTGGAAACTCTTATTAGATTTACTGATCCCTGATGAGCCCTAGGTCCATCTACTGTATGGATCTATCAAGGGTGATCCATTTTAGTTTGGATTTTGATTTAAAGGGATTTTCAAGCAACAACTGCAAATGTGAATCATAAAAAAAAATAGCAGTGGCTGCTGGATCAACAAACACTTGAGATCAACAACATTCTAATTCATAAGCTGAGAGGTATTGATAAAAAGGCTGCCACTCCAATCAACAAAGTTTCATAAGTGCTCTGTAACTGAGGCTAATGGTTGGAACCCTTTTCACAAGCTCTTCCTATCAGGTATGTGACCCAGTGATCAGTGTGACTGATCTTCAAAATATTAGCCAACTCATCCAATCGAATTTATGGAGCAGAACATACGAGCATTTGTTAACAAAGCTGTCTGCTGCTCCAACAGCAACTGCTGCTACTGAACAATACTGACATGAGAACTGTGCATGTCTATGATCTATATGCAAGATTATTATTATTGAAGGTCATTCATAATGTTTGATGCTTGAATATGGCACACACCTTCCTATATTCAAGGTCTGTTCTTTCCAGTACAGTTTGAAAATTACCGTGCTAAAACCTCTGACAAGGCACAGCTGTAATTATGTATCGAAACAATCAATCCTGGTGAAAAAAGTGGGTGTATTTTTTAATCTATGCAAATTTTAGACACATCTGGAAGCTTGTCAGATGGTGTTTTCTCATTAAAAATATATCCAAGGTTGGACAAGTTTTGAGTTTCAAAGATGCAAATGTTGTAATACACTTTGTGTTCCCTGTGCTCTTTTAACAGGTGTGAACCAATAACTACTTTGAACTAAAACCAGAAAAGGAGCCCATATAACTGTTTTCAGCCTCACTGCACTGTTTACCCATTTGTTTTGGGATGGATTTTAAAAGCTCTTCATGGCCAGTTTCCAGATTACATGTCAGAGTTGCTTTCTCTGTATCAAACTCTGCACAGCCTGAAGGCTCCAGACAAGAAGCTGCAAGCTGTTCCTCTGTCTGGGTTTAAGACCAGAGGGGACTGTGTCTTTCCTGTGATGTCAGCAGTGGAATGACCTGGCTAGTAAACTCTTCCTTTAAATCACTTTCTTATTGATTTTTGTACTGTATATCTCATCATCATCTGTGCATCTATTAATGTATGTGTTTTACTGGGTTCTAAACATTTGTTAGTGTGAAGTTCATTTTGAAAAGCAATATAAGCTCAATACAAATTAACCACAAAAAGGGAAATGAATACCCAAAGAAGTCAAGGCACACCCACTGCTTTGTCAAGCTAGAAGTTAAAAAGCTTTTATGTTAGTGATTAAAAACAAGACCAATATGCATAAGTGTTGTTGTTATATCTTTGTTTTGCAGAGTCAGCACATTCGGAAAGAGCATAACTCTAACAGCAGCCAGTGTATTTGCTCCAGAAATCTCATTCAACTGTAGTCCACTCTGAGACTCTGAGTCCACAATGAGAAGTACCAAGGCTATATCAGGCAAGAGGCCTCATTCACGAGCCAGGCTAGAGCTGAGAAGAATACTGAGTTCAACCCCAACAATGGTGGACAAATATTGGCCTGTGGGCCAACTCTCAATTTAATTCAACTTTATTTGGGTGGGACAGTACAAGTTCATGAACAAGTATTGTAAACAAGCAGGATTGTAGCCACAGGCTAATTTCCATCCTGTGTCCCATTATTAGATGTTCCCTAAAAATGCAATACAATAAATTAAAACAAACAAACAAACAAACACAAGTTTCTGGTTTCTGGTCCTCCAAAATTAATAAATAAATATTGACAAGAACTGAAGCTCTCCTGTTTGCATACATGATAATTCTCTTAATTTCTAAACAATAACAACAGAGTGCTTTCCTTCATACATAAATGACAACATGTTTAGTCTCATATTCCAACACATAATAAGACATCGCGTGTGTGTGTGAGTCGGTTTTTGTCAAATAAGATGCTATGAGGCCTCATGACATTAAATGAAGTCTCCCTCCTGTACAATCCTTAAACTGTCCCATTCATACATTTCATTCTTAAATGATTCACTGAGGGGGAGAAGCACAACATATTGTGGACAAGAAGGACTGCATTTCCACTGTGTCTCTACATGAATATTGCAACAACAAACTCACCTTTCACATGCTGTACGTGTGAGCATGCCGTGTGTAGACATCACACTACATGATATGACCTCTTGCTGACGTGCAGAGCTGCTAACATTCCAGGCTGCCTCGTGCAGCTTTAATGAAAAATGTAATCCCCCGCTATCTCAGACTGCACCGTTACATTTGCCCAGACAACCCGTCAGACTTGGGTGACGTGCATATTCCCCCGCGCAGGGGAACGCTGACATGTGATATCACCGGGCTTATTCTGCTTTATTCCTCAGCCCCAAGTGATAATTTCCACGGGCCGCGCAGTCAATCACGCCGCGCCGCCCTGTCACCAGCAGCGGCCCCGGCCTTCAGTCGGACTGCGCCGCCTTCATGGAGAATAAACAGCGCCCGCTCTCTGTCTGCTCGCCGTCTGCACGCTCCTCCACTGACTGGCAACAGCTTGTCTTGTGACAGCGCGGCGTGCAGCGGCGGGGTGTGTGTGCCAGAGATAGGCCTGCTCTGAGATTCCATACAATCATCCTCTCTCAGCCTCTCTGTAGCCTTTCATATTGCTGTGTCAGGCTTCCATAGCGATAAATGCTAATGATCTTAGCTGATGCAATTTGTAAGGAACATAGATGCGACCAGTCAAAGCAGAGTTATGCAAATGTGTTTTCTCTTTTCTCTCTGTTTGTTTGCGGAGGCTCTACTCTCGAGTGTCTTGTATGCTGATAGGGTTTGAGGTTTGAAAGAAAGAGAGGCATTGTTAGCGGGTGTGTATGCAAGAACAAGCATAATGAGGATGTGGTGGATGAATACATGAACAAAGACATCGTTAGAAATCAATACCTCATCACCATGCAACAGATAAGACTGGCAGCCTGATTATGGGGTGAATATGTGTTAATTACAGGTTTGTTCTTCAAAGGATGAGTTCACCCAAATTACAAGAGGCCACATTTTCTCACAAAGCTGCACTAATCAATATTTCCATAATCACAATCAATCAAATGGCTGTGTGTGATGCTAGTAGTGATACACTCAGATAATTATCACCCCTCTCCACAGCTCTTCATTCCTTTTTTTGCATCTTTATGATCATTGTTTTGGCTTTTCAGCCCACAACTTCACTGTTTTAGTTCAGTCTCGCAGCACTCATCAGCCCAACCGTGTCTCCAGCAGCAAACCCTCCCGCACTGGACTTACATTCATGGGCTCACTTAACTTACACACGGCTTAAAATTGATGCTACCATTACCATGTCTGATGCCTTGAGATCTAAAGACAGACTGAACAGCACACTGTCTGATTACCATTTAAAAAGAAAAAAAATCTGATGGTGTCAGATGTAGGATGGCTCCTCTTGAAGCTTCCAAATAAACAGACAATTGGAGATAACATAGCTGATGCTGCACACATACAATTTTTGGCCTAGCTCTAAAATATGATTGATGAACGTTGCTTTTCAGCACCAACAGACCAGTCAGCAACAACCAAAGACTTCATAATCATATGATTCAATGAAAATCAGTGCAACAAGAACATGCATGATACAGACCAACTTCAACAGCCAGAACCGATGTGTGCACACTATGAATTGTTGATTGACAAGTGAAGTCTTTACAGTTGAATTCTCAAGGAGGCAGACCATTGAAGTACATTTTTGTACATTTACAAAAATTACCCAACGAAACAAAAAACAAAAGAAAAAAAAAAGAAAAAAATCTTTTCTTGGTTTAGATGATACTTTAGTCCTTTGTGGCAAAAAAAAAACAATCTAAGACTATCTGACCGAAATCCCATCATTTAGAAAGCAGCTCAGCGACCAAACTTTGTTCTCCGCCTTTCAAACCTCCCCACAGTAACAATCAACTGTTTGCCCACATTCTCGGAGAAAGACACAAATTGCTGAAGCAGTTCAGAGGAGACCGCATGATGGTTAAGAGACGACTGGCAACCCCCCCACACACCCCTCCTGCCAGGACAGATGTGAAAGCTTTTAAAGCAACTGCAAGTGTTCATTAGAGATAAGGGAGTTTGTCTGCCCACGTAATTGCCCCGCTCCTGTGGCAGACTGTATGTGCCAGTCAACTATTACCAGTATGACAGCAGCCTGCCAGGCTACAGCAGGTGCTCTTGTTTCCTGACATTTAGACCCATTTAGGCTCATTAGGACTAAGAAGGCAGCAGGACCTTTTGTGTTTGCCTGTTTTGCTCACACAGAAGATAAATGAGTGGCAACTTAAAAGTGCTGTTTTCTTAACTTGTGCTTAACTGGGGCTCAACAAGTCTGAGGAGGAAGGAGAGAGAGGTACCTGCCCCACGTCAATACGTATGAATACATTTCATCATAAGCAACTTAAGCAATCTTACCCAAGATATACTGCCAATATTGCGATTATACAACGAATACCAACAAAACTAAAATGTATAATCAAAAAATATCCATGTTGATGGACAATTTGCTCTCAAATTTTGAAGGTTTTTGTGAGTTTGCGTCGCGTTTCCATGGAAACACATGGGGTCTGACTAATAACTGAAACACAATCAGTCACGCCAATAGACTCCTAT
>JBCAUF010000039.1:1266956-1279814 GCA_038406115.1 Haemulon aurolineatum
GATTGTGTGTTGCGTTTCCATGGAAACACATGTTGCTACAAACTAGGCGGAGTAATATTTTTAGTGGTGAGTAAGCCCATGACAGTGACACTGGGGAGTGTGATCCATTAGTATGGATTTGGTTCATAGTTTCACAACGTAGAGACAGCAGGAGATCCATGCGATTCAGGCAGCTACCTGTGGAGAATATGCCTCACTACAGAATGTGACTCTGAGAAATCTGAGAACTGTGGAAAGATGTCATGTGCTTTTAGTCATTTCTTACTGTGAGAGGGTTATCATTTGGCACTGTTATTATTTGAATCTGAAATCTCATATATGATGACATGAGGATCTCTCAGAGTCCCTGCTGACACCTGCATGAACACAAAAGATCCAAAGTGGGCACTCGTCTCAGGTCCCTAGATCTCTAGGGCCCCCAAAATCCTGTTGTGTTTCAGTTGATAATATGCTTACACGGTGCTAGACAGCTCTAAATCTATGTGTATATTTTGTCAAATTACACAGCAAACCTGGGGCCATGTTCCAGCATTGGAATTCTGTTGAGCTCATTTTGGCCAGAGGGCCCTCACTCGTATCTGTCCATGTGTCTGACTTGAAGTCAAGCAAGTGTCAAGTGTTTGCGCACTCATTTTGTTGATTCTACACATCAACACAGTGAAATGACGAGAAAAAGTGCAGTTTGAGAACTAGTCAGCACCACTGTAAAGTTCAGGATGTGTTATATAGTTAGAGGGAAAACATGCAAAGGCACCAGCATGATCCTGTTAGTTTTGAGTCAGCACTTCCTGTGGGCTGATGAGTATCTATGACACACACAGGATGAAGCCGTGGGAGGCGGGACATTCTACTCTATTGCGGCCTCACTTTGTGATTGCAGCTAACAAGACAGCTGTATTTTTATGTACAGAAAACTTGCTGAGTGCAACTTTAATTCTGTAGCACTGGCATTTTTTTCCCAGTTCAGTGAAAACTTTGAGGGAGTTCAGGGAGTATTTTGGAATCCTCTGTCTGGTCTCATTTTTAAATTGCCTGTTTAAATGACATACTGTGCAGCATGGCAAACTTAAGCATTGCATAATTTCAAAGAGAATATTTTTACTGTTTTGAGGCGGGCTGGATCTATCCTCCAGCACAGAGTCTCCCGGGAGTGCCAATTAGCTTGTTTTTCTTGTCTTTGATCATTCAGGCTGAGATGGTGCAACATCATGCCACACTCAGGTGATGATTATCTCCTTTGTCTGCCTGTTAAAGCAGACACCGAGAACAGATCGCATCTGTTCTGTCATTGTATGTCCAGGTGATATATCGCGGCACGGCAGAGGAACACATTCAAGAGAGGATATCTTTATCCACCCACTGTGCACTGAAGTGGATTAAATAGAAGGGTGAGTGTATTAGAAAGTCTAGAAAGACAGAATGACTCTGCAGAGCTGGCAAAAAGCCACACTGGGATCTTTAGGAAGGGGTCTCAGATAATTTGGCCCTGGCACTGTGCCCCCCACCAGAGGACTTCCAGGGCCAAGGCGAGGATGTCCGCGTCCTCCTGCAGTGAGTGACATCCATAAAGATGACAGGGGCCCCTGCAAGAGACACTGGAGGGGGACGCAGGAGGAGAGGACTGCCCTAAAATAACCAAGCAGTTTGGGGTTGATGACAGCGCCTGCTGATAAGAAGTGGCAGGGGTAGCTGTGGTCCTGTTGGCAGGCACCCGGCCCATTTGGCATAACTGCCCTCGCTGGTGAGGTGGTGATAACTTTAGATTGCTGAAATCATCAGGCGTGAAGCTCTGTAAATGGACATCAACAGGAAAGATAAATGGTGATGAGTATGCGGGCCAAAGCCGATGTCCTGTCTGCCTGACGGATGCAAACACACCTCTTAAGTAACACAGTCTCCTCTAAGATGCCCAGCACACATCAGACAGGCTGCTGGCACGCAGCTCCATCCTTTCAAGTTTGATCTAACTTCCTCCAGGCTCTGTAAATGGTATCATGTCAAATCCTGTGAACAAAATGGAGTAAATAGGAGAAATAAACAACTTTAGGTTTCAGCTTAAAAGAGTTATCTTTCACCAGCGGGGGAGGACGATTGAACTCCCTGCACGGTCCCCGATGAGGTGTTATGACAGTAAGTTTAATAAAGCATGAAGAACTCATTAATAAGTAATGCTCTGCTGTGTTGACAAATAATGTGGAGAGCATCAGCTGGGGGCCCGGAGTAAATCACATCAACATGAGCAGCCAAACATCAAGTCACTGAAGCCAGTGCAGGAGTGATTTCAGTGAGGAAAGCTCAGCCTGTGTGCTCTGTCGTCATGCATCATGAGCAGAGGAAAACTCAGTGAGTTGAGTGAGTATATACAGTATATGCCCTAATGCCCTAGCGCCATATACCACAGCTTCTGGAGAGAAGATCCTTATGATTGTCTGCGTAGAGCTGGAGTCAAGATGAGGTTAGCCTAGCATGACATGAAGAAGGGAAGCCAGTGAAAACAGCTCCTAACGCCTCCAAAGCTTACTCGTGTTTGTTTGAAGCAGCAGTCGGTAAGGTCGGGAAGAGAGCAGACTTAGCTTGAAAGAGACCAAAGAGCGGAGTGACGGGGGCGGTTCACAACGTGTGTGAGCAGTGATTGACAGATGTCAGACACTCCTTCAGAAGCTCCTCTGGCTCTGATTGGTTGTTTTTTCTCTTGTTTTTCCTGCAAATTGCAGTAGGAGCAGTAGGTGGGACCAATGAAGCTGTTTTTTCACTGACTGCGTGTCTCATGTTCTGCTGTCTGGGCATAGGGACTGTTTTAGCAAATATGACCAAAAAAATCATTTTTATACAAGTTACCAACTGCAGCTTTAATCTAACTATATCTGTATGTATATCAATATCTACAACAGAGATGTGGTTTTAACAGGGATTTAGCGCTAAAACCATTTCTTGAAGATCAATAGTGTATTTGACCAATACTTCTATGCATCTATGACTGTTGAAGTCCTGTGTCTAACAGACACTATACTGATGAGCAGAAAAAATGCCAGGTACCTTGTTTCAGCTTAGAAGGTTTTACCACAGTCAGTTTCTATTAGGTCATTATTGAGTTTAAAGATAGATAGATAGATAGATAGATAGATAGATAGATAGATAGATAGATAGATGATAATAGATAGTTGATTGTTGAGTCTCATCAAAATCAGATGCTTCGGGGTGACAAACCACCAACCAGTGAGTCAAGTGTCAACAATCAACTGTGTCATTAGGAGCACTCTGAGGAGCCAGAGGAACCAGCCTTTTCCAAGGATAACCTGACTCAAGTACGACTGTCAGGACATCATGAAAGTTTCAGCAAATTAAATAAAAAATGCTTTTGTAAAAGTTACCTATTAAATCTTTAACATACAGACAGACAAATACTCACAAATACATCACCTATGGTCAGTGAGATGACAGAGAGTAAGCAGGAACCACATGACTAAAGACAGAGAGAGGCAGACAGCTGATGGGGGACAACAGAACACAGACAGAACGGCCTGTGATCTATGGTTTGTTCTACAGCCATGTGCCACACTGTAATGCGATCTTACTTCACCCATGTCCCAGTACAAAGATATGGACCATGAAAATAACAACGAGTCAAGCTGGCCTCATAAAACATGGCGTTTTTTGTTCAAGAAAAAAAAAAGCAGAAAAAACATTAATGGTCTTCTGCTATTTTACTGAAGCTCATCTGCCTGTAGCCGCTCTTGCCACCGGTTTATTTACAGCAGAGTATAAAAATGCATTCCAGTGATCACAGAGCTCATATAAACTCCGTCTCATAACCCAGACCTTGATCGTCATTTATTTGCTTTGTGCCATACATGCAGCGATATTACAGCCACACACTTCATGTGTCACCCAAGTCACATCTTAACAGATTTATTTACAACTTCATCTTGCTTTGTGCCGAATGGACTGAATGGATGTTACTGTATATCCCAGTCTCACACAGTTAATAATGGGTCTGTTACCAAACCCCACCATCACAAAGTACATATCTTTACTAATTACAGAAACAGTAAATGTATCACTGACATGCTACCTTCCTTTCAACAAATAAAAGGTGCACAGTAACAGCTAATCGCAACGACAACAAGCCATGCTAATGAGCTACAGTGTTTGGATTGAGAACGATTTCCGTCCAATGTACAAATACATTTCTGTCAACGGAGATAAGCCAAAAATCATTACATTAATTTTCTTAAATGGTAAAGCCCATTATTGTGACAAAAGGCCGATGAGCACACTGCCCTCAGCTCTTAGCCTCTCATTGTGTGTCGGTAGGCAGTATAATCCTGGAGAAGAGGCTGATTCAGCACCATGGACAGCAACCATGGCCTGACAAAGATTCTTCTTCCACTTCGACAAAAAAGACACATTTTCCTCTGCAGCTGGTGTGAGCAGCAGCCAGTTTGTTTTGTCTCTTTGTTCGATTCTGGACAGTTTGGACTTTTCTCAAATTTTAATAAAGCGATGGGTTTATTATAAGATTTCTAAAGAAGGTGATGATTTTCTTGAAACAAAACTATTTTCAAATTCATTCAGAAATTCATCTTAAATGATAATTCCATTTATTACAACTTAGATTTTTAGAAATGTTTTATGCTGCTAAGCCACCATTTCTATTGATTAAAGTAAGATGGCCAAAACAACCCATGAAAATACCCAACCTTCAATGAACCTGAAATATACCTTAATAATCATAATTGGATCGAGACGATTGTTGGTGCTGACAGCTCACAGCTAAGTGGACTTTTTTGCCCAGAGATGAAAAAAAAAACATAAGCTGTACACACTGCATGACCAACCTGCCAGAGGAATACTAGCATGACTGTACCAGGTTTAATGCTCCAGTGATAGTTTCAATCACTATTGTATTTTATCAGCAATTCTTACACTGGCAAAGCAGACATCTGCGTAGTCTGTGCATGTCACACATTATTACTTCTGTTCAGATACAGGTATGGGTTAAGCAGAAAATACATTATTCCACAGAGATGTGTCACCTGTCTGCTTATACACCTTCAGTAGCAGAATGTGGGCTCCCGTCAGATAACCCTGACAGTGTTTTTCATACACAGCCTTAGCACAGAGGTGAACAGATAGTGACCGAGTCGGACAGAAACAGACTCATTCTGGCAGCCTTCAGGATCAATCCCTCCAGAGCTAAACACCTCTCGTCTAATGGATGCTGCAAATGCAACAAGGTTGAGATTACAGCCTCACGTGCGCAGTGAGCATGGTGCAATCAATGTAAATGATGCAACACAGCAGCACGTTTTCCCACCTACATGTAAAGACCGAGAATGCATAAGTTAGTGAAGTCACAGGTGGGTTCATTATGTGGAGCGTGACAGTGTCGGCCTCGTTAAGCAGAAGTCAGATCAGTGGAAAATGATCATACGACTGGGACTGTGGGCGTTCACTGCGCAACGTATTTATCATGGTGCCAAAAGAAAGCTTCTAAATCTGAAATGTGTGGAGGTTAATGCGCGGAATATAAACAAGAATACATAATCCATAAAGAGTGGTGACCTGCTCTCCACAAGTGTCAGACTTAAAAAATATTAACATACAAGTAGAAATTCACTTATTAGTGATGTGACTGCCTGTTGTTTCAGTCATACACATTATCCTACAGTACATGTGTAATATACAGTGCGTAGTGTATATTGATTCAGATACCTGTGCGTTGACATCATAGCCATAATATGATGAAAGAATATGAAACAGAATTACATATTTTCTGGCATTTTAACCCAAGTTTGACAGTGCAGTGCTTTCAAGCATATTACTGCTGGCCAAGATTTATTTCATTTATTTATTTTTTAATATGAGCATTTTCTTTCCTGACATAATAAAAAAACTTGACTGAGGTTAAAGAAAGATTGTGATCATGATTAAAACCAGACCAAGGGCCTGATTTACTAAAGGTTTAAGTGTGTAAAAACGAGTGCAAACTTGAATGCACACGCAAACACATGTTGAGGCTCATCTACTAACAAGGATTGCATCCCTCAAATGAGCAGAATAGCATGTGCAATCCATTTAGCGTGTCTGCCTTGATGAATATGCAAATATGGGCGTCTCTACCAGAGTGCGCAAAATATTGGGAGGAGTAAATACAAATATTAGATCAAAGGAATAGTTCACCCAAAAATGAAATGTGGGAGGCCCCCGGATCCTCCTGCAGCAATTTGAGGAATAAAAAAACTACACCGGACTTCTCATCAGCATGCTGGTAAGTCGATAATGACCGGATTTCATTTTTGGGTGAACTATTCTTTTAAGATAGTGCACGCAGTGTGATTTACCAAACCGGCAACTGATTGCGTTCGCTAACTTTGCGTCTTTGCGTAATGCGTGTTCATCTCCTCCTGCGCTCTCCCCTCCCTCTCCAGATGAAAGACCCCGGGGTTAAATGTCCTCCCAACTGTCTGTACTCCATCTTCAGCCCCTCTTGTCAGGGCGTGAATGGCCATCGTCAGTCCAGATACAGCGCTGACCAGCTGCCTGGTGTGATGTAATGATAATGATGGACAAGTGTCCCGCCTGAGCGTCCGCATCACAGAGGCCACAGCTTTCAAGCAATTTAGCGCCCCTTATCTGGGATCTTAGTATATCAGACCCTAAGAGTCTACAGCCACGCAAAGCCATATGTATGTGGAGCTGCAATTATGCTCACAATGACACTAACACTAACAATTTGATGCTGAGCAGGCAGATTGTTAACCAAATGCGAACATTTGCTTGGTAGTTGAAATACTTCCCATCAAACAAAAACTGCCAATGTCACGGTGGCACTGGAGGAAAAATCAGGGGATCAGCCAAGTCAGCCAGACCATGGATACCCTTGGAGAATTTTAAAACATCAAGTGGTCTAGACTGTGATATATCAGCAAGTAAAGAGGTGGGCTGACTGACATTGCGAGAGCTGCTTGCTTTGGATTAGAGAATGATTGTGCTCGTTACAGTAAAAGAAAGCAACATTGACTGTTGGTAGAAATACAAACAGCAGTCTACTGTGCTAAAGTCACAAAATGCCTACATCAAGCTTCTGAGCTTAAATGACCAGCATGTTTATTGTGTCCTGGAGTTTTGTATTGTGTGATGGAAGTAGTCCTGCAGCCTCTGGATTCTGTTGGCACATGAACAAAGGACAAGTATGCTGTTTGGTTTATGGTTCATTAAAGCAAAAATCTCATTCAAATCTAAGCTTGTGCCGATCGACAATCCGATTGTGTATCAGCGATTGAAGGGACGATCGACGATGGCTTTTTTTCTTGCCGATGTTACACACACATACACACGAGCCAGAGCTGTGTAGCACCAGAGCAGGTGAGCGGAGCGGAGGACCGGCGCTCAGACGGCGGCTAGATCTTTCAGGTTTTTTTACAGTTGAATTTTATTTGGGAAATTAGGGCAAATATAGAGCTCTTCCATTGTAGAGAATCAGATATTCATGTTCTATTTTTTCCTAAAATTATTTTGTAGTGCATCTTTAAGCAAATCTTGTCCAAGAGAGTGTGGGTCAGTGGTCTCTGCTGAAGATAACCACTGAAGGTCGAGACATTCATCCACATATTAGATGTACTGATGCAGGCCTTTCAGAATGGATGGCCCTGCTCTCATCCCCGATGCAATTCCTGCTCGACAGTCTCCACCCTCCTCTCATCCCCCCACGGCCTCCCTCATCTCCATTGTGCTTGTGAGGCAGAAGCAGCACCTAATCATGGAAAATGCCGCTGTGTCCTCAGCCCGATGGAGGTAGCAGGGGAGATGGAGGACACTCATGACCTGTGAATGTATTTGTTAACCCTGAGGTCAGCCGCTTCAGACGAACTGTTATTTTAAAAGAGCTGGCCCTCCTCTGTATTGTCCCTGCTTTCACCTCCAATTCCGCCTACAAACAACAACCCAAACGTCATTGCCACTTTTTACACTTGATGTTAAGTTTGCGTATGCAGTTTTACTCTCGTTCATCCACCAAGTTCTGTTTTTGTGTTTTATCCTTCATTTAATTAGCCCAGCTGACTGAGATAAAAACATTTCCCAGAAGCATAACTGATCTCAGCTTTGGTGTCATTGATTCTAACAACAAAACTTAGCTAATGGGGACTGCAAAAAACAGGCATAATACATTTTTAAAAAAACAGCAGAATGAGGACCATGGCAGTCGTGATCAGAATGTATCATAGGTTAGGTAACGATATTAACAGTTTGAGGTTAAAAGGTTTCTTGAACTTCTCCTCCTTTCAAAATGGTTTCCTGATAAGTGCATGAAAAGGCGCTTTTAGATCCGCAACAAGTCATTTTTCAGTGATGTTTACCCGCCCCAAATGGCACCGTCATAACATCCTGTTTGACAGAAAAGCTCTATCGCTGCATTTACGTTAAAATGCAGGAAGTGTATAAGCTCATTGTGGCAGTGATCAGAGGTGAACAGAAATCAACGTGGCTCCTGTTGTGAGGATATCATTAGAGTGGCAGAATACCTATGGCCATTTAAACATAAGGCAAGATTTTTGACCAATGCAGCAATGTGCAGTGATTTACATTCAGCTCTATCCACCAATCATGCTTGGTTAACCCGTTACATTGGGAGAAGTACAGTCATAAGGTTGCAGATTATTTTCATATCAAATATTCTGCTGATTATTTTTACGATACTATACAAATAGATTAATCATTTAGTCTGTGAAATTTAAAAAAGTGAAAGTGAAAAAAAAAAGTGAAAAAAACATCTTGAATTTGTTTCTTTTGTCCGACCAGCAGTCCATAACCCTAGGGTTCTTCATTTACTATCATGACAAAGAAAAGCAGCAGCTACTCATGTTCGACAAGCTGGAACCAGCAAATAATGACAGCTGAAGATTCATTTTCTTTCAGATGACTGATTCATCAATAAACTAGTTGCTGTAGCTTTATGTAGAAGGCTTTCTGAACTGACCACAATCATACGTTTTTACTTGTACGACATCAAGCACTAGAAAAAGACAGCTAAGACACAGCATGAATGGAACAAACCAAAACTAAAAAACTAAAGAAGGTGACACAAAGGCGTGTTCTGTGCCCTCTGTCATGAAATGATTAGCAAAGAATGGTATAACCAATGGGACGCTCTGTGACTAAATCTCCACACGTGCTTCTGAACAATGTGCAACTTGTCATGCTTGCTTTAGATCACACAATATTGCCTTATTAATGACATGAGACATTCTTAGACATTCCTTGCTAGCCTGCTAGTTAGCATATAGTCGCAATATTACTCGGACCGACATCACTGTTTTGAATGAGTTGGTGTCGGTTATCCTGTCTGACAGGTACAGTACAATACTTTCATACGAAGCTTCATTTTGATCTGCTTTCACTTGACCTGTAATTACTGCATTACACTGTTGATACAAACTCAACACTGCCTGTATCCATAGCCATCTGGCCATTAGGTTTTATGCCCCCTATCGTGAAACACTATGTAGTAAAATAGGAGCCCTCTGGCACCTCACTGAAAAGAAACCCTTGATGCCTTACACATGACACCTGAAATGAAAGTCAATCCAGCTTTTCTCAAGTTGAACTAAGGCAAAATTTTCATTATCATCTTGACCTTAAACTTTAGAAAAAAGAAAATTGGCTGGTTGAGATGAAAAATAATTTTTTAAAAAAGTCACTCTCACTTGTGCACTGTGGGGCAGCTGAATCACATGCGACCCCGCGCAGAGATGCACTTTTTCAGTTTCTTTCAGCATTTCAGTTTTTTGTTCTGCTGCTTGTTCCCTGCTCCGACTCAGAGGGGCAGATTATGTTATGAGAAAGAAATTGTAGTGTATGAGTAATGATATTAATATATGTGTAAAAATACATCTGAGATATATTTACCACTAAATTAGAACAAGGTGATCAAATGTGATACATGTGCTGAAAGAGCAAAACTGAGGGGATGGCTCATTGCTGTACTTTGTGCAGGTGAGAGCAAAGTGAAAGAGGAGACTCAGCAGAACAGCGGTGACGAATGAGAACTCAGGCCTGCTGCCTTTCCTTCAGCACTTATAATTGCAGCCTCAGAGATTTTATACTATCTAGCATACAACTACCGCTTCCCCAAGAGGAGCATCGTCCAGGCAGACAGTCTCCAGGTGTTCGGCTAAATGTTCACCCCCATGTGTGAACAAATACAACCTGAAACAAACCAGCTCCGAGCTTACTGGATCTCTTCCTGCAGGCCAATATATATCCCATCTTCCTCTGTTCCCCCCAAGGTCAACAGAGCAACTGTATTGAGTCAGAGATATGGCAGACATGGCAGCAGATCTGCACAGATAAAACATCTAGGTTACATCCCTGTGGATGTTCTGTACTCTGACTTGAAACACATTTCCACCTCATTCTATCCAGTGACAAAAACTCTTGATGTATTGGATGTGATTCTGAGGAGAAAGTCTTGTCCTGAGGGGACACAGAAGCATGTCCCACCTGTTTCTCCATTCTCCATTGTAGCAGATTGCATAATGTTGAATCCTTTTTCCCAGCTGAAGGTTGTATGGCTTTATGGTGGAAACTGACAGCTTGTTATGGTGGAAACTGACAGCTGAAGACTTTATTGTGTTGTCCGGCTTCGGATTTTCCATTTTCCAATAAACTGGAACCCAGCAAGAGTTGGCTGTATTTTTGAAAAAAATATTTCAATATTTGTTTCAATGATTCCCCCCCCCCCCCCAAAGGACACTTAGGAGAAGGAGAAATACAGAATTGTGACTTGAAAATGCACTGCATTTCCACACTAAAAGTCAGATTCTGTCTTATAAGTTTGTAAGTTTGTGAATCACACTTAAGAGTTCTGTGAAGACTTCTCTGGAGTGAGTGTAGGAGTCACTTTAAAGACACCTCCTTAGTTAATCACATGATGAATCACATTCATGTGTTCACAGAAGAATAGCCAATCAGAGACGATGACTTAAAAGTATAGTTACCAATCATAATCCGATGCACTTTTTATCAAAATCACCGTATTCCTCCTCACTATCCACAAGCTGTCACTTTCAAGAGCATGCTGAAAAAAATCTGGTTTCAATATACAGTGTGGGCTCTGAATTTGAACAGCTTGTAAATATGTGGCTCGGACCGAACGGGAGCGGGGGCAGCTCATACTCGTGCACAGGTCAGGCGTATGGGGGAGGGGGAGTAGGAGATCACGTCACGTGTGCAGTTAGAGTCAGAAAGAGACGGTATATCAGCCCTGTGTGAAGTATGAAGGGAGGGGTGGGTCTGTATTTGTTTACACTTGAAACATCAACAACTTTGATAGTTTTAATTTAATTAATTAATTAATTACTTTCTCCGTAATATGGAGTCCAGTACAACCACCAACAGCATTTACTTTTATTTGTGCAACATCTTTAGTATCTCATACAAAAAAGATGCATGGATGGAGTTTAAAGACAAAAGCAGTGTTTTTACTCTTCCAACGTAAGAGATACTGCACATCGCTTCAGGAGACAACATAACTGTCAGGCAGCAGTCCTCGGTTGGCCCAGGTACTTATGATGCACGTAACTTGTGTGTTGTTGCTTGACCAACAAATTAATGTTAGTCCGCCAACAGTGACATGACACTGTACATGATGTGAGCTATAATTACAAATCGTGGTTTTGACTTTAATGGTTAATCACTGAGCACTTCGGAGACATCCAGAGCTCAAAGAGAGGGAAAACAAATATGAAAACTAGCTTACTGTTCTCTTTGAGTCATTTCACATCAACTTAAGTTCATTCAATATCTCAGCTGCTGCTAAGTTCGAAATCAGTCATGCTATTCCCCAGGTAGACCTAGATCAGAACAACAAGGTCAATAGTCTACAGCACAAAGAATCAGAAAACAATGACATGCTGATGCTCCCCCCTTTTGTTCTACACTAACCACCTCCTCATTCAGCAAAGCAGTATGCTGTATTACTGTATACACCAGGATTCTATTAACTCCATTAGAGTTGTGGCCTCTAGAATCTACTGTCTTCCTGCATAAGCAGGTAGGTCTGGCTCATGATTACAGATGACACAGCTAAGTGACAAAAGAGGGAAAAACTGTCTCAACCCAGCTCTGTCACAGTGGAACACATTAAATATTAATAGGATTTTCCTGTTTTGACTGTGGAATATTTCCAGTTTTCCAGCCTTTATGGCCTTTGACACGTCCTTTATTAAATCCCTTTCAGCATTTAAATGCTGACCTGAATGCAGAGTTGGAAGACTGACCTGAGAGAACCATAAATCTGTGAGGACTGCTTTCTCCCTTCAGAAAAACCTGGACATTGAATATCTATTTTCTTCACAAACTGTGTATGAACTATGTAAAATATAGTAGTGTACTTGTTACTGAAGATGTCTGATCAAGATATGTGCTTAACTTAGAGCTTATGTTAAAACTAAATCTTTTTAGTTTTTTTTTTTAGAATTTTTGATGGATACAGTACCAGGACAATTGTGCACCATACAACGGAAATGGAGCTGCTCACAGTTGAAGAACAGACATGGATGGCACTGCGATGGCTCAAATACTGAGTCTCTTAAAATATTGAACTAGTAAAACTTTAGAGGAAACTGAAATTGACAATGCTGTTTCAAACACAGTGTGATGTCTGTTGGTGGGCACCTTGTACTGTTATCTATCCTAAAAAAAAATTTAAACTGACATGAATCTTTCGTACACTGACAACCCAAACAGCACAATAAGAACATCAGCAGATGCACACGAAGAAGTCAAGCTACAGGAATGGACCTAAAAAGGTACAAATCCTTTGTCACCCCTTTGTACCCTATCAGGGTACAAGCA
>JBCAUF010000039.1:1310945-1326237 GCA_038406115.1 Haemulon aurolineatum
CCTCTCCCAGGACGGACAGACATGCAATAGATGTCACGTGTACAGAACAAATCAGCACAACATTTTTACAACAATAATGAATGATGACACAAAACAACATTAGTGGGAATGCAAATGGTATGACAGTTCTAGAGTAGGATATAGTTCAGTTTATATATATATAATATAGAATTGCAACTAATAATAATAGTATTGATAATGGTGAGGGTGATCATGACAGCAGCAGCGTTGGGTGTGAGGCAGGGCCATGGCAGCAGCGACATCAGCACAAGTCTAGCTACTTTTAAGTGTTCATCTGCCTGCATTTCGCTTGACAGGTGCTTTGTAAGTGAATTAGTGATTGATCATTTGCTTGTAGGAACACTGCGTTTATATGGGAGACCATGGCAATGTCTTGAACCAAGAACAGTTGTTATGCTGATAGGAGACCAGGCTGGTTTGGAACATAGGCTTTGAGTTTGACACATGTGCTCTAGATAGCTGTCACATTATGTCAAATGTTATTGATATGATTTTAAACTAAAAGTAATAGTACATTTTCTTTTCTTAGCCACATGTAAAATCATTCTGTTCTACCTTTACAGCTGCCCTTCTGCTTTAGAGATACACTGTATCAGTTTTTGGAAGAATTCATCACATTCACAGCTGAAAAACTGCCACAATCTGCCTCATATTGACCTCTCATTTGATTTTAGAGTATATTGTGATACATCAATCTAGTCTTGGATTTCTCCAAGTGGAATAATCTTTTATTCAGTACATCTGGGCAGAGATCAGTAGTGCAGTTTATGCACTCTCATACTATTAACAGTGGTTTTGGACACGAAGGGCCTGATTTACTAAGATCCCAGATAAGGGGCGCTAAATAGTTTGTGCACGCAAACAGATTGTACACACTATTGGTTTGCGTGTTGGTGGTGATCAACTAAGATTGCCCGCACAAATGACAACAGGAGCAAACGTGGTGGAGACCGCCCTATTTAAATGAGGTTTCTGCGTGTGCAACTAGTTTTCACCATGGAGAACATTGACATTGATATTGAATGAATTACTGCAGCAACATTAAAATCAGTCTGCAGCACTTAAAGACGGATTACAGTCAGACGGATTACAGTGACGTGCTCAGTTGGGACACTTGTGCCATCGTTACGCACACCGGGCAGCTGGTCAGTGGGAGAGATGAACGCGTGTTACACACTGGTGGACACCAGTGTAGCCTGCGAAAACGGAGAAACCGCTTTAACAAAAAGATGTCAAAAAATGTTGACGTGAGCAGAAAAGACTTGTTCTCTCCGTCACCTTTCATTGTGCCTATGCCTCCTCTTTGTTGCAACAACCGCAGCCCTTTGTGCGCAAAGCTGTGCCAGTTAATAGATGCCTTTCAAACGTGCTAAATAAATAAAACAAAATTAGCAGAGACGCCCATATTTACATATTCATTGCGGGTGCTATTTTGCCCGTTTGAGGGATGCAATCCCCCTTGCGTCCGGTTTGTAGATCAGCTTCAGAATGAGTTTGTGTGTGCAATCAGGTTTGCACCCGTTTTTGGACACGCAAACCTTTAGTAAATCAGGCCCTAAATGTCTTGCAATGGGTTAGATTTTCAATGTCTGTATTAAGCCTATCTATTGATAGATAGAAAGGAGCCACAAGGGTTAAACTTGGGTCTGATGCATTTACTTTTTGGGTGGTCAAACACTATGATTATAAATTTTTGTTAACATTTGAGCAGTGAGCTACACAAGTCTAATCTCCAGCACACCAGCTGCTTTAATTTAAAATAAAAGTTCAACATTCACCACTATTGTCTGTCTGTGTGCCTAATAATTAGTCCCAAAACCAAATTGCATTTGTAAGCGTTTGCTAAATCATGTTTCATCACAAACCGTTGACCTGATTAAGACAAATGAAGAGTCCTCACGGACAAGTTGGAGTCTAGAGGCTGGACATCAAGGCTGATCTGAGAGATTGAACTGAACCAGTTGGTGTCATCCCTTACACTTGCTCTGAGAGGCATGAAGGCCACAGAGGAGGCTCTGTCCTTGGTTACCAGCTGCTACAGCTGGACACTCAAAGTCATCCCACTTGACAGATCGAGATGGATGGCTGAAATCATTGTCTTATCTTAGCATGCTGAGGATCTCTACTGCAAGTCCAATGAAGACAGATGAGCACTAACATGGGCTGATTTTGGAGACGCTCTGTGCCATCCCTCAAGTGGACGGGGGCCGGAAAACTGTCATGGTGGACAGGCTGATGTCCTTGGCTGCTGGGGCGACACAAGCTCTGTGTCTTCAGGGATGAGGGGAAAGGATGAAGTGGACCTCCAGGGTTTTTCATCAGCTGTACTGAGGCGGAGCATTGATGTATTATGGGAGCTTTCCTCTAACACTTGGTCCAGTGGATCAATAGTGTGAGAGCTGGCAGAGCTGGGGAGGGATCTTATGAACAGCAAGTGGCTCACACTGAGAATGATGGTAGGTCTTCCTCCCAGGCCCTCTAACGCAGGAGAGCAACTGAGGCCGTGATTACATTTGGAACACTACACAGCAGCCTCTGAAACTCATCACTCCTCAGTGTGCTGAGCTACTTTCTGCAGAATGTGAAAACACATGAGAGCAATCCCTCTCTTTTCTGAAATCTTTCTTGTTGTCAGCTCATTGAGCTGTTCTTTTCTGTGAAATTTTGTTTTTTGATTTTTGACCCGGATGAATTGTGTCACACAGATAAGGCTGATAATAAGGGAGCAAAAATGCAGCTGCCACCAGAAGCTGTGGAAAAGCACAGGTGAGGTAAGATGATGTAACACGACCCAGGCAAGATGAGACTTCCACTGCTACCCCAGAGGGGACAGATCTTTTCATTATTTTATGCAATATTTTTATATTTCATTAATTTGAATTCAACTCCTGGTTTGTGTCAGGCCATCAATGTCGCCTGTCAATTCATAATTTGAACACTGTATGTCTTATTCTGCCTTTGATGGTGTTCAGGATATGAAGGAACATTGCTATATAACGGCTGAGTACTTCTGAATAAACAGACTGGATTTAGAGAGACTTTTGATCACAGCATTGACAAAAGTTTCGAGGTATGGTTCACCTGCAAAACGTCAGCTCTATCAATCTATCTTATGACAGCCTTGTTGACATAACAGTGTCCAAAATGCTGTTAAATGAACATGACAGATATGTTTCTTTTAAATCCAATTAATTTATTAATTCCAATAAAATGATACAAGTCATCAAGCTGAAATGGCGTGCTGATCCCCAAAACTGCACTGTGCTCTGCCAGTGAGCAAGCAGTCATTGTCAACTGTCCCTCTGCTATTGGGCACACTGTCGTTGCTGTTGGTGACAGTCCATTTCACTCATTACAAGTTTTATGTTGAAGTTTGCAGCATGCTGGAATGGTCACAGTGTGTGTTACGGCTGTGTTTGTTCTGCTTTGTTTGTTCCTTCTCTGTCTCTCTAGTTTTGTGGTACATCCTGAATACTCACTGAGGTGTGCCTGGCCAGATGAGGGCAGTGCTTATAAGCTCCTGTGCTGGCTCACAAGAGAGAGACTTCTGTCATGGGGACTGCTGGTCTTGGTTTCTGTCAGTCATTGAATTTATCTTGCTGCTATATTTTGACTTTGTGTCCTTTTAGTCGTTTTAAATTCATGTCTCATTGTACATGTTTTCATTTCCTGTATTTTCAGTGGAACTAGTTGCAACACACATATGTATCTTTGCCCAGTACAGTCTCCTCCACATCCTGTCTGTGCTCCAAGTCTTAGCTTTTGAAATTGGCATAAATATAAAAGTACATTAAAAAAAATCAATAAAATGTAAATCTCTGTACAAGTGTATTTTATGCAATATACTTTTTCAAATGTAAATAATTACAAGAGTATTTCATAGAGTAGATAATCATGCAGTGATAGAAATGATGAAATAAAAGGCAAAGGAAAAAAAGGGAAGTTTTAAGTCAGAGTTCATATCCCCCCCAGTGCCACCACACCACCCGCAGAAATATGTTGACAAGCCACCAAATGACTATGAGATTGTCTTTTCTTTCAAACCATCTCTACACTGCCCAGTTATTATTTTTGGTTGAAGAAAGGCACTCTTTTCATGTATATGAATAAAATTTAATCTAAATTGAAATTTTTCTAAATATCAGAATATCAGCCTTCAAAATACGAATATGAATACATGACCTTGTCACCAGTGTTTAGTTACGTTTCTGAGGATGTGTGTGATACAGTTACACATGTTTAAGCCAATTTCAGCACCATAATTTCTCAGATTGTGTGCACAGTGACAATGCACTGAGCATTGTCCACTCAACTAGGTGCAGGTAGATTACATGAATGGTGGTAGGTTTTGTAAAGAATGTAATTTGCTTGTTGACATTTTTATCATGGACAGGTTAGAAAATAAAGTAATTTGTACCACTCCCACGAGGAGTTAACCTCCCGCTCAGACTACAATAAACCCGGGCTTTGGTCTGATATCTGATAAACCTTTAAACTCATGTATCTACTTTCCTGGAGGGCCTATAGGTATACATCGTAGAGATATTTTGTAATTAACTTCAGACAGTCCTTTAAAGCATGGTTAGTTTGCTCACACCACTGTGTAGAAATCCTGTAGCTCATGATTTCATGAGTCATGTTAGCATGCAACATACATCACATAAAACCACATCCAGATAAGACACACAACTGGGATATGGAATCTCTATGCACATGCTGGTCCTTAATCCTGCCAAATAGTACTCAGTGAGATAATCCCCACTGTACACTGTTAAAACACTTAGCAGTTGTGGCTGAGCCACAAAACATTTCAACAAGGTGTCAGTTTCAGTAAATTATACGATAGTGAACAGTAGTGACCAATGTGAGCAAAGAGTCACATCAGAGTGTCTGTGACAAATGTCAGCATTTCCCATTTCAGGGCTGTTTTCACACTCTTGTAGTTTTGCTGAAGAAACGGGTCCAGGGTCCTAAAATCACACTTCCATCAGCATTAGGGGATATTGATATCGTATCAGATTCTTTATTGTCACTTTCATTGGCAATAAATGAAAAGGCACAATGAGGGCCAGGTACAACTCTGTCCTATGTTTGACTCCTGACATGTCCTCTCTCTTTCAGGCACAAAATAGCATAAAATTAATTAACAAAACATTCAGAGAAGCGTGATGTAGTATTTTGATAATTTTTGTGCATTCAGATTTTTTGGTATTATGCCAAGTGATGATGTCAAGTTCAGACATCATTCCACCATGCTGTAATACTTCATCATAAAACTTCAAATGAATGAAATGGACTGTCACCAGATAGTAACTAAAGTGTGACCAATAGGAGCAGAGGGACAGTCTTCAGTCGGTCATCATGTCTGCTGGTGCATCCATGGATAGTGAACTGCTAACCTGATAGAGCACACTTGAACCTTGACACTGACGCAGTGGAAACAGTGCAGGTTTCTGGATCAGCAAGCCATTTCAACTTGCTGACTTGTATAATTTTTACTGGGAAGTCATCAAAGGCCTTAATAAATCAATTAGATTAAAAGAAACATATCTGTCATGTTCATTTAATAGCATATTGGACAGTGTTAGTGTTCGACGAGGGTGTCATAACATGGATTGATAGAGCTGAAACACATTCAGAGGGATTGATGGGGTTTGATTTGATTTCATTACTCTGGATCAGCGTTTAAAGGGCCAAATGATGTGCAAGCACAAGTCACAAGTCATCTTTCAAGTGGGCTGAGTTAATGCCAGCTTGTCCTCTTTCTGTGGTGTGTAAGCTTGATGGACAATTAACTTGATAGATTCTGAGACTAGAGGCTCAATATAGCTCGGTAAAGATCAAAGCATGTACAGTAAGAGCGCATACAGATGTTAAAATTAGATCTTTGACATATTTGAATCCTTTTTTGCTTTTTTGTTTTTCTCAGAGGTGACAGAGATACAGACTCAGACACACAGGCGAGTGTGAGATGCCCAGTCACTTGTACACATGAGGCCTGATTTACTAAAGGTTTGCGTGTGTAAAAATGAGTGCAAACTTGAATGCACGTGCAAACACATGTTGAAGCTGATCTACTAACCGGACGAGGATTGCGCCCCTCAAGCAGGCAGATGCGCAATCATGTAAATATGGGCGTCTCTGCCAGCAAATCATTTAAGATAGTGCACGCAATGTGATTTACCAAACCTGAAACTGATTGCATTCACTAATTTTGCATCTTTTTTTAGCACATTTGAAAGGCATGTCTTATTTGGGAGTTATCTTTGATCAAGACATGTTCTTCAGTTCCCACATAAAACAGATCTCAAGGACTGCCTTCTTTCACCTACGCAACATTGCAAAAATGTTATTAAATCATAAATCATATTACTTAGATCTTAGTAAATCAGGCCCATGGAGAACTAATGCAGGACAGTTGTTCTTGTTCTTAAAATTGTTTTTCTGGTATTTTTAAGTTGTGCTCAGACTTATTTTAGCATTATTCCATATTACATCAGTTTATATATATATATATATATATATATATATATACATATCAAAAATCTCTCTTCACATTTTCAGTGTAGATCATATGTGACACGTGACCACACATGCTATGGTATAAACAAGGTAAACATTAGGGATGAGCCGGATATTTGGCTGAAACAAGACAGATGATATCAGATGCACTTGAGCTTGAAGCTTGTGAATCTCATTGCTTCTAACTGTTAGATTTTCACCCATCAGCTTGCTTCAATATAAGTTTAATATCCTCTGTCAGGACCACCACATACTGTGAAACATACAAATGAGACACATCTTTCTATCAGTCAAATCACAAGAATCTTTGCTTTCCAAACAACAGAAGTAACGACCAACTCTTAAACTAGACCACCAACATGCTAACCAACAATTCAAACTCACTGATGAAGCCTCAGAGAAATCCTACAGTCCATACAATCCTGACATAAACAACCCTCTTACATTGACCTTACTGTCCAGTAGATCCAGTTGATTAAAATATTGATTCCAAAATGTATTATTGCATCCATAAATATCCACCAGCAACTGTTGCAAATTAAAACAGATATGGATTTGGATAATTTGGATGGTTTAACAGATACAGAGAGCGGTCATCCACCCACCAGATTATCCAGATTATCGAGACTGTGTCCCCCGACAACCAACATTTATTAAATCAACAATTAACAGGAGAGGGATGTGCGTGATAATCTAATCAAAATTAACACCACCTCTGAAATTTCAAAACAAGATAGAAGAATTAAATGCAGACTCCTTAATATTACATCTCTCCTATCGAAAGCTATATTAGTAAATTAGTTCATTTCAGATTGTGAAACTGATTTATTCTGTCTCACAGAAACCTGGCTACATCCCGAGGAATATGTAAGCCTAAATGAATCCACTATCTAACCTCACTTTTCTCTCCAGGATCCTTGAGAAATCAGTTGCCAACCAGTTATGCAAATTTCTTCAAAACAACAGGGCTTTAGAGCACATCATAGCACAGAAACAGCACTGGTGAAAGTTACAAATGACCTCTTAATTGTTTCAGACAAAGGACTTGTCTCTGTCCTGGTCTTATTAGATCTTAGTGCTGCATTTGATACCGTTGACCATCATATCCTACTACAGAGACTTGAACATGACATTGGCATTAAAGGAACCGCTCTAAGCTGGTTTAAATCCTACCTATCAGACAAACATCAGTTTGTACATGTTAATGACGAGTCATCTGTGCGCACCAGGGTCTGTCATGGTGTTCCTCAAGGTTCTGTCTTTGGACCAATACTATTCACCTTATATATGCTACCTCTAGGAAATATTATTAGGAAGCATTTTATACATTTTCACTGCTATGCAGACGATACCCAATTATACGGATCAATGAAGCCTGGGGAAACCAATCGGCTAACTAAACTCCAAGCATGTCTCAGGGACATACAGAATTGGATGACTTGCAATTTTCTGCTTTTAAACTCAAACAAAACTGAAGTTATACTATTTGGCCCTAAACATCATCGAGATACACTGTCTGAAGATATAGCCACTCTGGATGGCATTAATCTGGCCTCCAGCACAACTGCTAGGAATGTGGGAGTTATCTTCGATCAAGACATGTCCGTCAGTTCCCACATAAAGCAGATCTCAAGGACTGCCTTCTTTCACCTACGCAACATTGCAAAAATCAGGCCAATTCTGTCACAAAAAGACGCAGAAAAACTAGTCCACGCATTTGTTACTTCTAGCCTGGACTATTGCAATTCACTTCTATCTGGCTGCACCAATAAGTCCGTAAAAAGTCTCCAGCTGATCTAAAATGCTGCAGCACATGTACTGACAGGAGCTAAGAAAAGAGATCATATTACTCCTGTATTGGCTACTCTACATTAGCTCCCTGTAAAATCAAGAATAGAGTTTAAAATCCTTCTCCTTACCTACAAAGCTCTTAATGGCCAGGCACCATCATATCTTAAAGAGCTCATAGTGCCATATAACCCAACGAGAGCACTGCGCTCCCAACGTGAGTGTGGCACATGACTGAAGCAGCAGCAGCTAGAGCTGGAGTATGAGCAGTTTTGCAGTTTTTTGACCGTACTGGTGCCAAATCTCTTCTTTTTATTCACTGCCAGTTGACGTGAAGTTCTGCTTGATCTAAGTCTAAAGGCGATATTTGGTGGATTGTAACTAGGCTGGTCATCCTAGTAGGCTGACTTGACAGCAGCCTCAGTCGTAGCTACCACCTGGCTTTGGTGGCGCTACCATCACATTGGCCTTTGCAGTTATCACCACCTAGGCTACTGCAGGGCCTGATGTCTGCCTTATCAGGCCCTGCAGTAGCCTATCCAGGCCCTGCAGCAGATGATCCTCTAAGCCAGGCCCAGCAGCAGATCATCCACCATGCCAGGCCCTGCAGCAGACCACCCAGGCCCTGCAGCAGATCATCCACCAAGCCAGGCCCTGCAGCAGACCATCCAGGCCCTGCAGTAGATCATCCACCAAGCCAGGCCTGACAGCAGACCATCCAGGCCCTGCAGCAGATCATCCACCAAGCCAGGCCCTGCAGCAGACCATCCAAGCCCTGCAGCAGATCATCCACCAAGCCAGGCCCGACAGCAGCCTAGCAGCACCAGCCAGGGCCTGACTCTTCAGGAGCAGCCAAGCCCCAAGCCCCAGGAGCAGTCAGCAACAGTTAGGCCCCGAGCCTTTAGGAGCTGCTACTCCAGCCGCTGCTGGCTACCACCAGGCCAGGCAAGTGATCTCATAATCCCTGTCTTATTAACACCACTGACTCTCTTCTATATCTGTTTTCCTTGCACATTGTGGCTCGTTTTTAGCCTAGATCTGTGGCAAGAGCTTTCATAACAGCTAATTTAACTAACATGGCTATGAAAAAAGAAATTGAGGACATTAGGAGATCACTGGAAATGCTGCATGACAGTGTTGAAAAAATCACTGAACAGCAGGAAAAGATCATGGAGTTGATGGGGATATCAAAGCCCTTAAACTGCATAATGCAGAAAAGGACAAAATGATTAGTGCCCTTGAATATAGGGTGGCAGAGCTGGAACAGTAATCCAGAGTCAATAATGTTGTGATTACAGGTTTAAAGACGAAACCTAAATCATATGCCAAGTCTGTGGGAAAGGTAACTGGGGAAAACATGACAGAGGAGGACCGGGCAACAGTGGAAGAGCAGGTAGTCTCTTTCCTGGAGACCAGGAAGATTGTTTTAGACCGCGGTTTCATAAAAGCATGCCACAATCTCTTAGAAACACCACTCAACCTCTGGCCATCATCCTCAGAATTACCAACAGGAAACATAAGATTGGGCTCTTAAAAGAATGGAAACTATTAAATGGAACAAATGTGTACCTAAATGAGCACCTGACCAAACAAAATGCGAATATTGCAAAGAAAGCACGCTTCCTTCGCAAACAGGGAAAAATCCAGTCAACTTGGACCTCCAACTGCAAGACTTCTATAAAACTCAATGGTTCACCAGAGGAGGCAAAGGCTAAAATCATCAGAGAGCTGAATGAGCTAGATGAGTATCAATAACTCGTAAGTTTTAACTAGGTGTTTTGTCTGTGGGTTTTTTTTTTCCATCATAATCATGTGACAAATTGTACATCATGTCGTTCAGTAACTTATCACCCATAAATGCTGGGGAATCTAACCCTCCTGAAATTGATTACTTAAAGTGATAGTTCACCCAAAATTCAAATTTCACTCATAACATACTGGATCTCATGTCAGGGGAGCGCTGCAGCAACTATTAAACTCACGGGGGCTCGGGGCTGCACGTCACGCACTCGGGGTCCAACCTCCTTCGTCCAAAAAGACACATAAAACACCGTCCAAAAATCTCTATACTGCTCGTCTGTAATGTCGGTCTTGTATTGAAGCCCCGTCATGCGAAATTTTTCCGGAAAAACAATCCTAAATCCTTGTTTTGGGGGGGGGGGGTAAACCTTGCACATGCGCACTGATACCGTCAGAGCCAGGAAGCGTCGGACCGGGAAATTCCGCCCCACTTGACCTTGTATTATAGTTTTTTATTATTATATATGAATTATTGCAATATTGTTTGGTCTGCAACCTATCCAACCTACCTGAACAAATTATTGTTAATCCATAAAAGATTTCTAAGAACAATCTCTCGGACTAGTAGGCTAGAACCATCTTTACCATTATTAATGGTAAACAAAATCTTCCTGACACTTTCCAACATTTTTTTACTTTCTCATCTGACCTTCACTCATTTTCAATGAGGCACAGTGGCAATGTTCATTTACCCTTCTGTCGAACATCAGGGCACCAATTTAATGACATTCAGTGGTCCAAAACTTTGGAACGACCTAGATGTGTCTCTGAGGTCAATTTCATCATTCACATCCTTTAAAAAAGTACTGAAAAAACACCTCATGTCATAAGTCGCAATGTTATTTTCCTGGTGTTAACTCATGTATCCATCTTCCTTTTTTTGTTGTTGTGTTTTATAGCTTCTTTTTATGTTGTACTGCACACTTTATTGCTCATCTTGCTTTTTGTTTTGTTTTGTTTTTTTCTATGTTGTAGCTATTTGCTGTTGTTTATCTTGAGTTTTATATGATTGTAGTGATGGGAGAGGAACTCCGTACAAGCCTTCCAGGTTTCGTTCCCTCCTTGCACTGTTTTCAATTTGTGCTAAAATAAAAACCAAACCAAACCAAATGCAGGATTGCTTGTAGTTCTTAAAGTCTCAAAAAGCAGAACAGGGGCCCGAGCCTTCAGTTATCAAGCTCCTCTGCTATGGAATTATCTCCCTGCTTTGGTGCGGGAGGCGGACACCATCTCTACTTTTAAGAGTAGATTTAGGACCTTCCTTTTTGACAAAGCTTATAGTTAGGGCTGGCTCAGGCCTGTCTTGGGCCAGCTCTTAGATGTGCTGCTATAGGTTTAGACTGCCGGGGGACAAATGATACACTGAGCTTCTTTTCCTTCTCTTCCTCTCTTCCTGTATCATATCATTCACGTCTCATTGTCGCAGTTCACTGGCCCTGAGTCTTTGGGCTTTATCGCTCTGCAGGTTCCCATGGATCGTGGCTGCACCCAGGTCGTGGATCGTGGATGTTATTCCTGCCATGGCCCTGCCTGACACCCAACACTGCTGTTATTATTATCATCATCACCATTATTATTGTTATTATTATTATTATTAGTCGCAATTCTATATTATATTGGCACTAATTTGTGTACTACTGTAGCACTGTCATAATCCATTGCCATTTACATTCCCACTACTGCTACTGTAATCATGTCATAATTGTAAAAATGTTCTGCTGATTTGTTCTGTACACATGACATCTATTGCATGTCTGTCCGTCCTGGGAGAGTGATCCCTCCTCTGTGGCTCTTCCTGAGGTTTCTTCCACTTTTTTTCCCTGTTAAAAGGTTTTTGGGTGGGCCAGTTTTTCTTCATTCGAACCGAAGGTCTAAGGACAGAAGGTGTCGCTCACTGTACAGATTGTAAAGCCCTCCTCTGCAAAATGAGTTTTATGAATTTGGGCTATACAAATAAAATTTGATTTGATACTGATACAAATACAGATACTGTAATGGTGTACTAAATCTGATCTGCAATTTTTTTTTTTTTTTTTTTTAATTTATGACCCAGGACCCAGTCTACGTAACCGAATGCAGACAATTATGTCTGCTCTGTTTGTTGGTCACTGTTCACTGCAATGCTAAATATGTAACTCATCAGATAATTATGTTCAGAGAAATTAAGGATGGAAATTAATTATGGGCATGAGTTGCTTCAGTATTGCTTGGTGTCATGTTTGGTACATCATGTTCCGCAACAGCAGACCCTGTCACTTGCCTCTTAAGAGTTATTTGTGTCTAATCATATTAGAGAGAAATACAACTCAGGAAATTTCTCATTGGGGCAACAAAGCATAACAATCAAGATCCATTTTCCTTGACTATGGCCTTGTATATCAAGTAGCCATACCACAGCCTGGAGAGCCTGGTCATGAGCTCATGAAAATGACAACATAAACCTTGTGTGACTAATTGCTCAGCTTCTCAAATACTGGAACTTTCCTGGTGTACACTTTACACTTACACTCACCTTGTGTTATTCAATTCATTTTAAAGTAGGAAGCATTTCCCCTGTTAAATTATAATGCAAATATCTTTTTTGACATATTGAGGTGATAGTGCATGTCATACAAAATACAGGAAATTACAGTATGTGGTGGTGTGGAGTACCGTTTGGAGTGATGAGCTCAGCTTTCTTCTTGTCTTAAAAAAAACCCTAAAATACTTAGGGCCTGATTTTTGCACTCATGTTGAAGCTGATCTATAAACTAGGCATAAGGGGGATTGCATCCCTCAAACGGGGAAAATAGCGTGTGCAATCCATTTATGGTGTTTGCCTTGATGAATATATAAATATGGGCATCTCTGCCCGACCGTGCAAAACACTGGGAGGAGTAGATGCAAATAGATTAAGATAGCGCACGCAATGTCATTTACCAAACCGGCAAATTTTGTGTCTTTATTTAGCACGTTTGAAAGGCATGTATTAACTGGCACAGCTTTGTGCACAAAGGGCTGCAGTTGTTGACATCTTTTTGTCAAAACAGTTTCTCCGTTTTCGCAGGTTACGCTGGTGTCCACCAGTGCGTAACACGCGTTCATCTCCTCCCGCTGACCAGCTGCCCGGTGTGCGTAATGATTGCATGAGTGTCCCAACTGAGCGCACGCTCATCACACTGACCCGTCTTCAAGTGCTGCAGACTGATTATTGCTGCAGTAATTCATTCAATATCAACGTTCTCCGTGGTGAAAACTAGTAGCACACACAAAAACCTCATTTAACTAGGGCGGTCTCCACCGCTTTGCAGGTGCTATCAACTGCACAAGCAATTTTAGTAGATCACCTGCAACACGCAAACCAATAGCATGTGCAATCTGTTCGCACGCGCAAACTATTTAGCGCCCCTTATCTGTGATCTTCGTAAATCAGGCCCTTAGCAGTGGTGGAGCCAGAAAATTTTCATTGGGGTGGCCAGGGTGAGACCATTACTCAGATAGGGGTGACAATTTGTAGATACCAGAGAGATGGTTGTTTTCATTATTAGATTTTTTACTGCTGTTGTTTTTATTTATTCATATTTTTCATCGTCACCTTACAACACCATTACAAAACCTTACACCATTCAGATTAATTAGATTGTTAACAGTAAATCTCCACCAATGTCAATATTAATAAACTTATATCAGCCTGTTCCCACTGTCCTAGATTGATTAACTTCCTTCTTTTGTGTCTTATTTTCCCAAGAACAAAATCCATGTAAGTCAAGAAGTCAGAAATAAATGTATACATTTGTTTAAATATTAAAGATAATGTACATTCATTCACAAAAAAACAAGGAAAGCACTAGAGATGCTGTAGTGTGGATGGAAGTGTTGGCCTTCACAAAACAGGCCCATGATCTGGAGATGTCTAACGCAAGAAAAACACCATAAGGCATCTTAACCCTTGTGTGGTGTTCATATTTTTGTTACTCAGCCAGTGTTCGTGGGTCTGGTAGAACAGGTAGCAGATAGACTCCCTTGTGTCCGCAGGGCTGTACGATGCGCGCATTGCCTGATGATTTGGCACAAATACAGCGTGATCTCAGAGTGAAGAGCCAAGAAGACTATTTCCACCTGGTTTTGAACCGGGGACCTTTCACGTGTGAGGTAACCGTGAAATCCACTACACTACAGAAACTAGCAGTAGCACTGCTTCTGGACAGCGCCCACACAAACGGACTTGCTTTCAGAGCTGCAAACGCTTCAACGCTTCAACGATTCTTAGCATTGTACGTCCAACCAAGTATTGTCTTAAATTTCAGAGTGTTTCACTAATTACAGAAGGGAAGAAGCTGCAGTCCCATGAATGCAGGGTTGCTTCATGTGGAGAATGTGGGCATCAGTTCCGCAAAAAGTTATGCTATGTTCCACTGTCTATACTTTCCATAACACACTGCTCTTCACTTACTAAGCTGAACAAGGGTCAGTCCAGGTCACGCAAGAACGGGAATAAATTCACTACTTTGGTTGAAAGCCTGAAGGGGAGTGCACCCGCTTCCACTGTGCCACTTACTCAATGACCACGCTGGTTAGCATTAGCTCACAGTTAGCATTAGCTCAACTCACCAATTCCGTCATTCAACCGTCTTTGGCTCCGTTTCAAAATACTCAGCAGCTCTGGTAGTCGGCTTCCTACGTTTAAACAGTTCATGCCTTTAGTTTCAGATCATGTAGTTTTATTTTAAGCGAGCGATGATGTAACATACCTGCAGCAAACATTTCCCCGGCGTGCTCCTCCCGCTGCCACCGGCCGCAACCCACCTGGCTATATTACCCCGGATGTGCTCTGATGGTGTGACGGCGTGGCGGCGTAACAGCATAACAGCGTGGCGGCCTAACAGCGTGACGGCGTGACGTATCTTAATCAGGGTTTTTCCACCCGGGTTACATATATGAATGTAAAATCATCATTGCTAACACAATTAGAAGCAAGAGTGTACATTTATTTGCTTGGATTGATGGATGTGTGTATGCATGTCCTTTCTTAATCTTTGTTTATACTGATTACAGGGAAGCGCCTTGTTGTGGAGTATCTCTTGGCCCAGACAAACAGAGGTGACCTGCTTGCTCCACAGCAGATGCCTGAAATCCCTTCGCAGATGCTTGAGGAGGACGAGGATGAGCCAGATGCCACAGT
>JBCAUF010000039.1:1379419-1404199 GCA_038406115.1 Haemulon aurolineatum
AATGGAAGACGCCATTTCCACAGAAGTGTTTTGGTCCTCAGAGGCCACCGTCACATTGCCGACAGGAGGGGTGAGCTCGAGTGAGTGAGCGAGCGCCGCAGTCTAGAATCTGAACGCTGGTCATTACACAGTGCACCTTTAACACGGTTTAGTGGCTGAAATGAGGTATAGTATTCATAAGTATGCTTTATCACATGAAAAAAAGAAAAAAAAGAAAAAAGAACTGTGTTTTTGATATCTACAGATGGAAATGTTGAACGGACAAACCAAACACTGTCTATGGAAAGCCTTTGGCATTTTTAACAGCCACCGTTGTTTCTGGAGGGGAAGGTGGGGCAAGCTGGTTGCAATTTTTTCCATTTATTTCCATTTATTCGTTTATTTGTGATAGGACTCTGCATATTAATGAACATACAATGTAAATATGCCAGATTTAGCTCCAAAGCTAATTTCGATCTGCAGTCCTGCAGTTCACTCTGAAATCAGACAAGACAAGACAAAAAACAAGAAACAAGAAAATAAAGCATACAACATTCCATATCTCTTACCCACAACACGAAGTATACAAATAGTTACCCATTACAGTATGGTACAAATACCATACCAAAACCATATCACTATATACACAATTTTGTCACACAGTAGTTTCAGACATTAAAGTGCATCTGACTGGCAAAAAAACATCATATGGTCCTATATAAATTTATATTTATTAAAGCGCATCTGATGCTATCTTAAAGTGCGTTTATCCTAAAGTGCTATTATTAAAGTGCACGGAATAAAGTGCCAACCAATTTTTTGAGAATTACAAATTACTACAATTACTTTTTAATATGATATGGATCCCCCTGGGTCTGAAATAAAGAATTATTATTATTACTTCTAAGTCATCCTTAGTATTGCAGATTAAAAGAAACTACCCTTAATGTTTACAGTCCTGGTTGTCAGTAAGCCATGTTTTTAGTTGTTTTTTTAAAAGCTACATATGTTGAATTTTCCCTCATGGCCAACGATAATGTGTTCCATGTAGAGCAACCAAAGACTGATTCTGTGCAAATGCCGTTCTCTTAAACTGTACCTCACAGTCTCCCCTGGTGGCTGATCTTGTCATTGTCACATTGTTTTTCTGTTATATGAAGTTACCCAGGGGCGGTGGTGCCAGCCCGTTCAAAGATCTATAGATGAGACAGGAGCTTTTGAACGTCCTGAGATTCTCAAAGTTTAATAACTGATGCTCTTTTAAAATTGGGCAATGATGGGAAGACTGGGGTTTCTGATCGTAGATCTTTACAGCTTTCTTGTAAAACTGTTTAATTGGTTTAAGAGTGGTCTGCCACCGCACCACTAGGTTCACCCAAAACAACTATACGATTCTCTTTTGCCTTGTCAGACAATTTTTTCTATCAGCCACAGTTGTGTTTTCCTGCTCCACCTCGTCCACAGCTCTCGCAGTTGTTTGGTCCACGTGTTGCCTGGCTTGAGCCTTCTCGATCATCACCCTGATCTTGTCCTCAAGAAAAGGTTTGTTTTACTCTTTTGGTCCATGGTTATTCTTAACTAAACCCTCATTTTCGTGGCATGATTAAAGGCGAAATCACAAGGCAGGTGCTGTCAGGTTGAGATTTATAAATCACAAGTGGGATTCTTAGAACCTGCATAGGCAAGGTTTTTTGGCTCAGCGTCTTTTACGTAATGAAAATAAGCACACAGTCAGTTATGATGTTAAGACTGAGTTCAAGTATGAATCTGAGAACATTTTATAAATGAGGCCACTG
This sequence comes from Haemulon aurolineatum, assembly GCA_038406115.1. Lineage (NCBI taxonomy): Eukaryota > Metazoa > Chordata > Actinopteri > Lutjaniformes > Haemulidae > Haemulon > Haemulon aurolineatum. The sequence goes on from JBCAUF010000039.1 coordinate 1,381,195, forward strand.
TTCTACTGCTGCCAGCACTGTTTCACCCATGACCTAATGGATCTAATCTACAGCTGAATGCAGCAAACTGAATATTCTCTGTCAAAGAATACAGTATCAGTATCAACCCACCGGTGACCTGTGCTGCATGTCTCCCCGTCTTTCATCTATTGCATGCTGGGTTAGCCTCTACGATCCCAGAATCTGATATATCTCCTTTATAAAAATTCTACAACACCTGTGAAATGCACTTCTGCTCCCTCTGTCTCCATCTCTGATTACAACAGCAGAACACTGATTTGAATTCTGCTCAACACTCCCAGCCTCAGTGTGTGTGTGTGCGTGCGTGAATGAGTGTGTGTAGGCGTGGAAAGCATGCATGCTCTCTCCTCAGTGTCTCCCGTTTCCCACTCTTGTCGGCTAATGAATACTGGTGAAATGAGGAGCTCTAATGGAATTACACTTTAATGATGTTTGCTGTTTTTACGACGGTAATTAATTAGATCAGTGTAATCTGCTTCTACCAAAAATCTTCCCACGAAAACCATAAGCACTGAATGGCGTGGCCCCCGGCCCCCTAGCACATCATAAACAGCAGTAATGGCGTACTCCCCGGACGAAGCGCTCTCCCTAAATGAAGGCAGAGCAGACACGGAGAATTCTCAGCTGCTGGAGATGCTCACAGACCAATTACCTGATGTCTCCATATGCATTTTAATTTAAATTCTCTACTCAGAGCTCCAGACTCAGCCTGCTTACTGCATCCCAAAGCACCTCTTGAGTTTGAGTACTGCGCACAAATCCACATTCAAATGAGGCCTCGTCAAGCTCTTACTGTAGCATTATGTCGTCCATTGTTGACTGCCAAAACCTCGTATGAAAGACATTTGAATTTATGAAAGAATGCAGACAGCAATGAGGAAGGGACCAGTTTTTGACTTGCTGAAGATTTGTAAAGAGAGAAGGGTTAGATGACAGGCAGAAAGTTTGTGGGCCAGGGCACACATTCATCAAGTGCCTCGGGATAGGAAATCAGGTCTAACTAGACAGAGATTCTCAGTAACACATATTTAGTTGTGCTTTTTTGACCAACAGGGAATGTCCTTGCAGCCTTGCACTTTTTGGCAGAAAATGCAGTGTTCTGAAAATTGTAATTTTTTGATTTTCACAAGGGACAATTTCAGATGCTTTTACAGCGCCTCAGATAATTGCAGATTCATGTAGTTATTCATATCTCCCTCCACTCAGCATGAAGTTATTAAAAACTGCATTCACATCACCATATTATTTTTAGACACATTTACAGCATAGCTCAGGGGATGACAGTATCGGTCTGTTGGCCCAGTCCCCCAGTATGGCTCAGACTGAAATGTCTCTGATTGCCATAAAACTTGGCTCGGTGTCCGTAGGAGCCAGCACCACTCTACCACCAAACGTCTCCAGTTAACTTGAGTTAGCAGTGTTAGCATCCTGCAGGTTGTCCCAGTGAGTTGTAGTACTGGCACCACTGCTAGTACCATCATATTGCCCTGCTTTTCTGGTAAAATGTTGAGATGGATGGAATATGCTTCACCAAAGCAGCATCTTTGGCTTCTTTTTCTTTCCTTTGCTTTCGTTTAGCGTTTAGTGCCAGCTTTTCCATTTTGTAATCACACATTACTCATTTAATCTTATAATTTCTAAAACACTGAAATGATTTTATTATCATACTACATTTTCAAAACCACATTCACTGCAATATTTTTTTAAATTGTACCAAAAAAAAATCCAACTCTGAAGGCCATAGGTTCTGAGGCCCTGGGCACATGGCCACTTTGCCCATGCGGTAATCTGTCTATGCTTCGGACAAACTATGAGGATTTTGGTAATCCCTGACTTTTTTGCTTGGGCAAAATATGGCACTTTTGGTACTTTTAAACAATATACCTCTTAAATATCAGCATGTAGTATTAGGGTTGCAAGGTTGAGCATGTTAGCATTTAGCTCCATTGTGCCTAAGTGCAGCCAGCCAGATAGTGCTGCTAGCATAGCTGTAGTCTCTCTATTTTGCCAATGTGGGGCTATAATATTTGAGAGGTGTAGTCATATTGCATATGTGAGTTGTACCAGTAACATGTTTTTCTCCTACTTATAGAGCACAAACTGTGTTTAACAAAGTGTACCCATAGGGGAAGTGGAAGCAAAATGCACTTGATATACTAAAGGAAAAAAAAAAGAGTCAGTATGCAGGAGATGGCTCCTGTGAGTATTTTAGCTTTATTATATTGTTGGACAATGGACACTGATGGATATTATTACTGGTGTATTAATTTGTAACTTACTGTTGTAGCTGGCCAAGGTGGATCTATAAAATGCATCATATTTTCTAAGCTCATTATATTTTGTATGTAAAATTATTAAGTGAAAAGTAGCTATAGCTGCCAGATAAATGAAGGAGTATGAACTACAATATTTCCTTAAATAATCTTGAAATAACGTATAAATCAGCACTGAATGAATATTTTAAAGTAATGAGATTTGCATTTGAATAAATGTACTTCATTACATTCCACCACTGGGTGAACAATATCCTCCTGTGGTGCCTCAGGAGGTATTAATGAGACATGAACTGAATATTTCAAATATGGTACTTGCACTAATATAGATATTATGCGTTAAACAGATACATTTTTATGCTACATGTGCTGTGAATCTGTGGTCTTTAAGGCTTTTGTACGTTTCATGTCCCATGTGGCCCTGTCTGCGAGTGTGGAAATTAATTTCTGGCCCCAAGAAAGACACAAAACAAAGTGGGATAAAGATTTTCAATTTAATTCAATTCAACAGCGTCACTGTCAGAGGCAGCTGCCTTCTTAAATGTCCATCTAGAAAAATAAGAACAAATAATGCAAGGGAATGAAAATAATTGTGGCTTGCTGTGAATGGTCATCTCATCAGATAGCACAGAATAAACGTGATGAAAGGAATGACGGCAGCTTAAACAGACAGTGACTGTAGCCATCCATACTGCGTGAATACATATGCATACTGATTCATGGTCTCCTGTTTTCAATTTGCATTTACAATGCAGCCGTCAAGTAGATGGTCACCAAGGAAAGTGAAATGTCGTTCATGCAATTGACATTGCGAGCACCGCGCCAAGGCAAGTGGAAACAAACACTGCAAATGAGTCAGTCACATGGTAAGAACGACCTTGCTTTATGACTTAAGTGCTTCCCGCCTTCTCCTGTCTGATCTGCCATGTCCATCTATCAATCTAATGATGTGGCAAAGGGCCAGGTTAATCAAGCTCAATTACTTTTGCTCTCATTTGAGACTGACAGTGATGCAGCGTTGTCCCAGCTGCAGCAAGTTTAGGTGCTCAGTCTTCAGTGCCACGATGTTGGGCAACCGCAAATAAACTTAAATGATCAAGATTTTAGGAAATTGTCAGATCACAAGAAAACAAATAACGTATGTACTTATATGTTTGAAGGGATGGCTTCTTGTCATCTGGCTTCCTGAAGCAATTGTAAATGGCAAACATCACAAAGCTTTTCATGTTTAGGGCTACAGCTGACATGTTTTCATGATGCATTAATGTGATGATTATTTTCTTAATTCATCATAACAGTGCAATCAATAAGACAATTGATGGTTGTGTCTCATGCACAGGTCAACCCAGAGTGTCAGTTATGTAAGCTTTATGCCAGGTTCTGGGACAGCTCGTCCTGAAGCAGAAGCTATTGAAGCCAGAAATCCACAAACAGGACCCTGGCATCCTGAGGAGTCCAGGTGCAGGTGGTTTTTTTTAGCCCCCTAACTTTTTGAATCACTCAACACTCCCTCGGATATCTTCATCCTTCTGGTTTCACCTCTTCCTCGACTGTCTCTCTTTTGTTCCCCTTCGTTGTCCCTCGACAATATGGCCTCATTAGTTAACTGGTGACCCTCCTAATTTGTGTTTTGCTGCTACAGTCTGCAAGCAGAGAGCACCCTGAGGCCCCTATCAGCTGGCCACATCATTAGTGAGAGGCTCCTGCCTTCCTGCCTGTACACATCAAAACATCTCCACCTCTGTCCTTGAGGAAGGTGAGACAAGGGGAGCATAAGGTTCAATAAATATTGCATTGCACTGTAGGCCTACCTTGAAACAAAAATGCATTCACTTATTAGCACCGGTGGCTGTTAACAGATGCTAGTACATCTTAAAAGCTGTACTTCAGGCAATGGAAACAAGAATGATTCTTGTTTGATTTATTTGAGCTACAATGAACTTCTACTGCAGAAGTCACATTTAAAGTATTAAATCCTGATGTTTTTTGGGGGGTGATTTCTTTGGTGCAATGAATTGTCACTATGGTAGCTGACATGTCAAACAGTCAGAACTGCTGCAGCTCTGATTCTTATTGATGTAGTCAGATAAAAGAGTGCTTCTGGCATGATGGTGTTTTGCCCACATCAAGGGGTGTGGTTTTGTTCATGGAACAGATTCAGTATATGCTATGTCTTCTCTGTATTGCCAAGCCTTGAAGTCATGTGCCTTTTATGTAGTATAGTGACGTGTGGATTTCAGGGCGGTGCATCAGCATGTAATGCATCCAATGCATTTCACGCCGGAGACACCTTGCATCCTACCACGATCCAACAATTATCTTTTGTCTCTCACTTACCGTATGTAGCAACAATATTTTGCAAACTTTAACGAAACCATAATCATTGTGTACTTTCACTAACCTGAACCATACCATTTTGTCCATGCTGTGTCAAGACAGATATATTCTTCATGATTTCACGAGGAAACTTAAGTCACCAAAATGATGTGAAAATAACATTTATATCATGCCACAATATTAAAAAGAGAATGACCTTCAGTTTACAGTAGCCTTCCAGCTAGGTGTGACTTGTGAAAGTCCATGTGAATTTGTAAAGAGTTAGGGACTCCTGTTGGATACCTGCATATGCCATGGTACAGTGGGCATGAAAACTGTACACATGCTTATTATTATTTGATGGATTTGGTTTGGTTGTGTCTCCTTTGAACAGCCATTTCACATGTGTTTGGTCTTTGTGCAATGCTAAGCTAGCCGGATAACCAGGCTTCATGCTTTCTTACTACCAGCAAGAAAGCTAATAAGCAAACTATTCCTTTGGTAACTACAAACAACACTTGCCTGAAGAAAATGTGCCACTACAGTTTTAAAAAGAAGTTCAAGCTGCAGTATATATAGAGCCACATAAGCATTTAGTAAAACAATATAACTTACCTAAAAAGTGCTGCCTCAACTTGAAATGAACTTGTTTGCATTTAACTACAGGCAATCAGTCATTCAAAGAGTGCCTGTGAGGTCTCAAACAGCAGAATAACCAAATTAATCAAAATGCAGAGGATAGACAAGTGTTACTTCCAAATCCATTAGCATTAGGCTACTTCAGGTAATCAGTGGTCCTCCCACTCTACTTGTGGCATATGTCTAATAATTAACATTAATGAAGTGACCCACAGACCCTCCACCTGCAATACTTGACGCATAGCACTATTTGAATAAGACGGGTGGATCTGAGAGGTTTTTCTATGAAATTTATGGAAGGGGAAAACATCTGTTGTTTTCATTCGCAGTTTAGTGAGACCAAGCAGCTGGCTGTACCTCTCATACCATACTTCCTGTTCTTGTCCTCATGTAGTTTATGCCATTTAATCAAAATTATTACACAGCACAATTGAATGCTGCACTCTGATTGGTCAATCGCTACGTTCTTCGGTCTGTTATTTCTAGATAACAGACCGTTGTCAAGTATAACAGCCCGTTGCTAGGGACGCCGCTCTGATCAGAGGAGCACAGAGGAGAGGAACTATGCAGGATATTTACATTATCTTTTTTTTTTTTAACCTTCATTAAACATCCTCAGACTAATTATGACGTCAGATAAATTATTTGTAACTTGTTACAGGGAGAGTGAAGCTCGTTTCCACATTGTGGCTGAAAACAAGCTCAGGACTCTGATCAGGGGCCACAGCTCTCGTCTCGGTGGCATCACGAGTCCTCGACACAAACGTGACCCATAAGCCGTAATGTCTTGTTTATGACTGATAAGACGACACAAATCTACACATCCTAATATGCATATGATAATCCATTGATCCACTGATTGATTATCAAAGGCTTTGTTGAAAACAAATGTGCACGACCGGGAGGGAGGTTTGCAAAACAGCAGAGAAGTGACCGGACTTGCAGATTCGCTGAATTATGCAATTTATAAACCGGTAAAAGTCATATTTTGATCAACATTAAGTCTCAAATTAATTATTTGACTCGTCAGCCGTGTAGTAAGCGGGACAATGTAGAGTTTGTCGGTTGTTAGGGAGAAATAAACCCCTTTCATGATGTATGATGGGGTTTATTTCTCCCTAACAACCTCCAAACTCTACATTATCCCTTACTTAAAACATGGAGAAACTGAACATGTCAGGGATTATGGCTAGCAGGGTCAGATGACATTGAAAAGACAGGTGTAGCCATAGAGACAGACATTGCATTGTGTATAAAGTGTGCAGATGGGCGATATCTTCATTACAGTGTTATCTGCCTCTGAATTCACTGCTTCATTTCTGGACGGGGTCAGAAATGATTTCATGCTTATTTTGGCTAAGCCCCCATTCCATCAATTATTTGAAATACATCAAGTTAAGCCTCTTCCAATATGCAACAAAAACCTCCTGTTGAAATGTTTAAACAGTTGTAACAAAAATAAATGGAGTTCATTAAAAATGGAAATCTTGCAGAGGATTAGTGAGGGAGAGCTGCTTGGCGCTGGTGGGACTTCTGTATGAAAACCCTGCTGCTCAGGATCAACACACAAAATGGTGTCAATGCTGTTAATTGCCCCCAAGTCCCTGTCCCACAGTGTGGCTCTCAGCTGCCTCTCAGCTCTGTCTGACTAATCTGCACATGGTGTTAATCAATGCCACTGCGATTTCCATAACAAGGCAAATTCTGTGACTGTATTTGCAAGGAGGATTTCACATTTGCTGCATTCCTTCATTCTGAATGTCTCTTGGTGCATATTTGCTGTAGCCTTGGAGGAGCAGTTGCAGTGAGGAACCTAAATAAAATAAATCCAGCGTTGTTTTGAGATCAAATATACTCTTCCAAAGTAAGGAGCAGGTCTGGAATCAACTTTAAGATTCTAGATAACGTGTTGTATAGATCTACAATTCTACATTTTGGGAAATATAGTTATTTCTGGGTCTTAACCACAGCCAGATGGGCAGAGTTATATCAGTTTCAAATGTCCTGGATTTGTTTAACCAAGATTAGCAAAGATTAGCAAACTACTGGCTCCATGAGAAGTGAAAAGACACGCCTTCAACAACTTTCAAATTTATGTATGATCCATTATCATCTACAATTTGACTGGACTCCTTGGTTCCCAACCCAGCAGCTCTCCAAAAGCACATCCAGATTATTCAAGTTTTGATTTTGCATAAGTGACTGCAGGTGGGGGGGTAAAGGTAAACATTCATCTTGTGTTAATTTGACCTCTAGAGTAGGGTTGCCAACCGTCCCTTGAAAAACGGAATAGAAACAGAAGTATGCGTCCCCTATTGATCTGAAAAAGGGGCGCACTTTGTCTTGTATTACCGTGAGAATCAAAAATAGTCTGTAAAATGTCAATGGACTGTCAATGGCCCCCTCCTGCTCTGTGACCAATGAGCTGACAGCACATTGACACACGAGCAATACAGAATCCCTCTCATCTCATTGGTCACTGTTGCTTGTGAAGAAGATAGCGGAAGACAACAAAGCAGCATATTGTACTACAACTGTAGTCATGGCCCTTGAGGCACAAATATGTTTACAAGTTTTCTACAGACTTTCTGTTTGCACTTTTGTTATTATATAGCTCCATAGATGCTCACTGCTAGCAGCATTTCAGCGCACTCAGTATAACACAGGGAGGATGAAATAATAATGATGATACTGATGTAATGTAAATGAGTATAGGGCGAAGGAACTGTCATGATTCAAATTTACCTCAGTGTAAAAAAAAAATCAAGATCAATAAAAGATCTCCCCCCATCTGTTCTCTGTCTGCTACATCCTTATATTGTATTCAAGTGCTAACAACTAAAATATTGAATGAAGACACAAATTTTAGTTGTAATATGAATTTTCTTTTCAGAATTTCAGCATTAAGTCTTCAAGAAGCTCCTGGAAATTGAGGACAACCTGAAGGAGTTTTGAAGCCAAAGGATGTCCCATATATCCCTTAATAGGATGGACTCTGTCTATGTATATTAATACTGATCCAGCAGATGATTTTATTTTCATATTTTATTTTCTGATCAAATAAACTCTTAATATCTGCTGTGCAGTGTGTCATTGTCTTGATGTGACCTGATACTTGTTTTAATATTGTTCAAGTTTTGTTTATTTGTACCATTGGTGTTTTCAAATTGCTCAAGATTTTTGTTACTCAGTTGCAAACAGTAAATAATTTGGTTTTTATTAAATTTGTAAAGTTTTGTTTATTTGTATCATTTGTGTCTTCAAATTGTTCAAGATTATTTTCATGAAATATACAGTATGATGCAATCAATCTCTTGAGAAAAGGTAGAATCTGGGAAGCTTACATCAGCATCTTTTTAAAATCTGCCTGTGGGTTTACTCATCATTTGCTCTAGCTAAGTGATACAGGCCTGAGAAAAACAGATGTGCTGTCACCACATTATGGAACAGGAGAAAAGGCATGAGGAGGCCATTCGTCTGAACGGAAGCCACTGCAATATTCCAAAAGTCAAATAATTCATCCGATCCGGCCCGAGCCATTTGTCTGTGTCAGAGTTTATGTGATGCTCCCAAACACTTTGCCTAGCCCCCCAACTTTCCTGTCTCCCATCCTTGAAAGCCAAATCAATCAAGCTTCCCCATGCAGGAAAGTGCCGAAATAAAGAGACAATGAAGTGGAATGAGCAAAAGCAGGATTGATAGCATTAAGAGGATTTGGGACAGCTTGTGAGGAATTTTCTGGGCTGTAGTTTTTTGGGGTGGAGTAGCACACTCCAGTCCACACTGCTGAATAGGAGGTATGCAGATAAATGGAGTCAAAGCAATGTTAATCATATATCCAGGCCCTGGGAAGCAGTTGCTGGCGCTGGTCTGATGGACGATTGCCTATCTTCATTTCTAGGAGCTAGAAAGACAAAGGTCTGCTGCGTAACGTAATCGATCATTTTTCTCTCAGCTCTCAGGGCGAGGCGGAGGCTCCGACAAAGTACGAATACAGATTGCAGAATGCTTTTTTTAATCACGCTCGGGGTGAAGATTACTTCAACTGACTAGTTCAGTTTTTTCACATAGATATATAAGATGGGATGTTGTCATAAACATGCTTTCATCTCAGATATGCTGTGTTAAATCTCACTCAAAATCCAAACAAATAACAGAGCTATAATATCTGATTAGATTTTATCTTTGATCGGGTCAGCTTATGTCCCTACAGCGCATGCATGATGCAATGTTTATGACAAACAGACTGTCACTGGCTTATTAATTGCACATCAAAGAAAAATAAATGATATGAAAGCCGAGCAAGTCTGTTAAAAGCAGATATCCATCCCTGCCTCTGACAATGTCACGTTCTGCGCACTCAGACAGAAGGAAACCAGAAGAGGACATGGAAGTTGAAGGGCAGGTCACAAAGACCCATGACAGATTAGAAAATCCAAGTGCTTTCTTGGCCAGCTTTGTCAATGGTCATGGCAGTCCTCGAATGCCATTTGATAGACTTGGACATCTGGACCAATGTCAAAGAGTACTTGGCAAAGCAGATACTTTATTGTCCAGAGGTGAAAAGGGACATTTCTGGCTGTTGTTCAGGCATTTAATTTCTAGGAGAAACACAGGCATCTGTTGTCAAGTTCATTTTTCAAATTGGTAGAGCTCATTAGCACTTTATAGAGAGCTGGAGCAGTCAAAGCTCCATGGGGATGCAGGGATGCAGGGATGCTCTGTCGGGCTTTGAGATTTCGGCCAAGATTTGTTTCAGTAATGTTAATAATTACTTTGATGCTAATCAGAAAGAAGAGAGAAAAATCTGACTTTGAAGTAGAAGGTGGGTAAGAAATGGAATTATTTCACACCATTTTCTCCACTTTATGCACAATCTGGGCTTCTGACAAAACAAAGCTCAGCTATCCTCTGTCTCTTTCTCTGCACTAATCGACTTTTATCTGCGGGACTTTTGCCTTTGATCTCAGACAGTTAGGAGCAGACTTCTCCTCAACGTGAGCCTCTGACAAAATGGGTGAAGCATATGGTAACACAGTGGGATTCTGGGTAATTTAGCCCCCTTCACAACGATCGCTCTGCATGAGAATGAAGCCTTGACAGAAGAGGTGAGGAAACTGGCCCCAGCTCAAACTTGTGCCACAAACATGGGCGTCAGTGATGAGTGCTGTGGTGGCCGACAAAGCCAGCTGAGTCTGACAACACAGTGGACATCTGTAAACGCACTGAGCATGCCACTCATTACCCTCAGATCAATATTTTCCACGTGGGTAGCACTTTCTCAAGCACCCTGTAGAGTTTATAAAATGTAACTAACAACAAAGTCATAATTAAATGCAAAAACAAACCATTTATTCGCACCCTATGGAACCTTTAATGAAGCTTTATTATGTCAAATCATTACTAATTCTTGAAAGATGAGTTAGAGGAGTGAAAAATTCCATGGATGGTGTTTGTCCTCTAAAGTAATAATGCAGTTATGAATGTTGTACTACATTTGTTTGATACGTTGTTAATAGATTTGATTTAGAACTTTTACAGCCCTTATGCATAAGGTAAGTGGTCAACTCTAAACAGTTCAGTTATAGGCTATTAACAATTTTGTGAATTTTGTTTATTCTTCCTGTTTGCTAAAATTGTTGTTACTATATGAAGCTGTTAATGAATGCATTTTTTTAAGTATATTTTTCAGACATGTATGCCTTTATTGACAGGACAGCTGAAGAGAGGACAGGAAACGGGAGTCAGAGAGGGGGGTCTCTGCAGCGAGGACAATAGCCTCTGCTCATGGGACGCCCGCGCTAATCACTACACCACCAAGCGCCCCATACATTTTAAAACAAATATCTGTGGTTATATGAACAAGTCACTTCTACAGTTTCTTGTTTGCCAGATTGTGAAAAATCACATTATATTTGTTTGTTTGTTTTATTTGCACATTATTAAAGAACATTAAAAGATATATATATATTGGTCAGAAAAAGTCACAAAGCAGAATACATGTGCAGGTGAGGTAGAAACTCATTGAGCTTATCGAAAGATTTCACCTAAAAGAATAAGATACAGCATAAGTTCTCACTTCTGAAATGAGCACAAGGAAAGGCCTTTGTGAAAAATTAAATAAAATTATAAGTCTATCTTCTCCATGTTCTAATGTAGTACACAAAAAAGTGGTGATATTGACTTATTACTCCTCATTAGTGTTCAAACAGTGATAACAACAAAAACACTGAAAGACGATGATTATGACCTCTCGGGAGGGGGTGACTCTCCGAACACCCAGCCTGGTGATGTTCAGTGGTCCGTGGATGGAGCAGGTGGCCGCTGTCACACACTGAGGTAGCAGCTTGACTCAGTACTCAGGACCAGGGCACGTGTCACCAGGTCTGGACAAATTACACCTCACTGCTCCACCCCAATGTCACCAACCTCCATTTAACCAGAGTGTCCAGTTCATTTGCAGATTAAGAATTCACATTTGAGCAGTTCATAAAATATGATGCATATTTATAAAATAAACTGTATTTAGACTCAAGAACAAGACTCAAACTGCTGTGGCTGTGATTGGCAGATATGAGAGAGGTCGATGAGATGCAGATGCACAGGCAGGGGAGTCAGTCCATTTACCAATTGATGACTAAGAAATATGCCTTTATTTGTATGTCAATCAGTCCAAAGCTAAATTCTCAAACACAAAAAATGTTTCCATTGTCTTGTATTTGAAGTCAATTTGAGATATTCGTATTTTCATTCAGTTTTCATTTCTTATTTTGCCACATTTGTTTTTTTTGTTTGTTTGTTTGTTTGTTTATTTGTTTTTTCTTGGTTGCTATTTGGCACCTCAAACAGTTTTCAATCATTTAGAAATCTAATTTTGTATAGTTAATAGCACTCCTCTTCCACCAATAATCAAATTACTGTCTCCTGTAAGGCTCCAGACAAACTCTAGGACATCAAAATACAGATACCCAGGAGTCTTCATTTGTGCCTTTTGATCATGCCAGGCCTTTCCTGGTCCTGTGTTTCTGGTTTTACCTCAACAAAATGCAGCACATGATTAAGCCAATTCTGCATCCCTACAAAGCAGAGATAATTAAATATAGAGGTATGGATATCAGGTCAAAGCTACTGCGGCTAGGCTAATGAATTCCAGGTTTCTGCTAGACAGGGGCCCTCTCCACTTTCCACGTTCATCTAACAGCAACCACAGCAGGGCATTTATCGCCACTGCCAATCGATGCGTGATGAAGATGTGATGGTCCAGGCCTGGAAAGAGGGGGCTCAGGACTCCACGTACGGGTCATTCATCTCTGAGAAGATGCTCCCATACTGGCCTCTCTCCCTGGGCCATTAGAGTTTGAGGGGTCAATGTGAGCAGCCAGGGAGGAGTCCATCCATCATGTCAACCACACAGCAGCATGTTCCCACCTCAACGGAGCTGGCTTCCTGAACCACACCTAACCCCACACCACAAATATAATTACAGTCTGTTTCAGCCTGCTTACACTAAACTGACCCTCAGGACATGCTCATCTCCTGGCCAGAATCAGAATCAGAATGCCTTTTATTGTCATTATACGCAGTACAACGAGACAAAAAGCCACCAATGTCAGTGCAAAGACAGAGTAGAAAAACATAAAGAAGTATTAAATAAATAAAAATAAAAATATGTGAAATATATACAATGTAAACATGTGGACATCGGTGTAAGGTGCAATCTTGTGAAGTTTTTTGACGGAAATACATATGTTGTATATATAGATATAGAATATAAATATAAAATTGCAGATATAGGATATAAATATAAATATCAAATTGCACATAAATGTATGTTGTCCATTGGTGATTGGAATATTGCACATGGTTTGAGTTTGCGCAAGGGAGAAATCAGTGCATGTCAGAGTTCAGAGTGGTTATAGCTTTCGGAAAAAAGCTGTTCTTGAGTCTGTTTGTCCTTGTCCTAATGTTCCTGTAGCGCCTCCCAGAGGGCAACAGGTCAAACAAAACAGAGCCAGGGTGGGAGCTAGGGTGGGCCAGCAGGACTCCAAGCATGTTCACAGGTTGCATCCACAAGGACAAATGAAGGAGAAGCTGAGGACTTGGAATGTTCTTCATACAATGAACTGTAGGTCCAACTTCAACAATTAAACATGAGATAAGATAATCCTTCATTGAACCAAGAACAGAGAACTTCACACTTTTTTGTCAGGTATTGTCCCACAGATAAACTCAAGTACCCTGTCATCGACAAAATGTGTTCATTTGACTGGGTACTGTTTGACACTGTTTATATAGAAGTGGGTAGCCTGCTGAACTGTCAGTGCTTGGGACAGTTTATTCAGTTTGTTCATGTGCACTACTTTTTGTATTCCATTTACTTACTGTATTTTATCATGTTGTATTTGTATAACTGTACATATATGTATATATATTGTATTTTTATGACCCATATTTTTTTCACCATTCATCAATAGGCTGCTATTTTTACATATTAGTTAGTGTGAGTGACTCCACAGTCTGCACAGTATTAGTGGTTGGGGATCACAGGTTTAAACTGATACAAACAAAACAATTCGAACAATCCATGCAACAGCGTTGTCGCCTTTGATTGATTGTTCCCAATCAATGCTCAGAGCTATTTCCAACTCAATCAAATACTGGATCTGTACATACAGTATACAGCAGATTAAGTATTGACCTGCGCCACTGTTGATACACTGTCAGCAGGATGACAGTGAGACAGGTGGTGCGTTTTCGACCAGAATGGAATAACAGAGCACTAGATACATACTGTGCATACAGATCTATACGTGTCCTTCCTGTCTGTCAGCAGGCTGTCACATCATTCAAAGTGCATTACAGCAATAGAGCACAGCATCAGAGGAGGATTGTTACATTACTTGACACACATGTATTTCTTTTAAGATGCAACACTTCCTTTCAAATGTGCATCTGTAACAGTGAGCATGAAGAAATACATTGTTTCTGTCTCTTTGCTTGCTGATTAAGCAAGATTGTCTCTCATCCTGCTGATCCATAGAAAAGACAGTGATTTCAGAGATCTTGTTGGCTGACAACAAAACATAAAGCACTCTTTTCATTCAGGTTTTATTTTACTCAAAGCTTGTTCTAACTGTATAGCAATGTTTATGTTTTTCGTGTACAAAATCTGCTCAATAGTTGACAAAGGGGGTAGTTTGGCAGCACATTGTTACATTTTACCTCTGAAGTTATACAGTCTGATGCATTTTTTAGAAGGACTTTGCCATCTCATACTTAAAAAAAATAATACATGGAGAGGTAATTACAGAATGTAATTAAAATTGGCTAATGTGGCCAGTATAGTTTAATACCGGGTCTGAGGCTCACATCTCAGTCCTGAGCTTGTGCAGAACTACTAAGCAGGGCTAAATGGGGTAGGAGACAATGTGAGTTCAAACAGAGAGCAGCAAACAAAAAATAAGTCATCTGTAATGCGGATAACACCAAAACCAGCTTTATCGTCTCTCACATAGCTTTTATTATAAATGCATATACTGTAAAGGGCTCATTGACGCTGACACACAATATATATCACACAGTTTGAATGAAACAGGACTCCAAACACACTTGATTCTCTCCATACATACAGGAATTCAGCCACAGTCAATCATACATAGATGCCCGCAGACATGAGGAGGAGAAGGAGAAGCGCATCCAGAGTTTTGACATATCTCTGTGAATAAGGGAATTAACTCCATGCTCATAAATATGTTGGCTGCAAGAGGAATTACCCATCCCATTCTAGGCAGCCCATCTTTTCAAAATCCCCTTTTCTCTATGCAAACAAGAGCAATTCATTTGAATAATTCTTACTAAACCTGTCTCATCCACTTGTTTTCCCTTTGAGAGGCAATCACCCGTTGTCTGCTTGTAATTTATGACTACGGGCAAATCTGCTGTGGTTTTACAGGGTTGCATTAGAGCACACTCTTGTTATTGTGAAGCATTATGGTAAATGGGGAAAAATACAATTTTTAATGGAAAAAGACAGGTGCTCTCCAAGGTGGATCTCAGCCTTATGTGTTTCTGAGACACTAAAAGGAAGATGTATTATTTTGTACTGCTACTTATTCATTATCCAAATTATGCAAATAGTTTATCACTATGAGATGTTTTTAAAAAGCTTTTGGCCATTCCAGCACAGCCTCTCTACTGAATTAAGATGCATCAAGACTCATGTTTGTTGTACTGTGGCTCTCTGAACAACTTGATTATCAAGTTTGTGAGCTTACAGTGCTGCATATGGATAGCCTTGTGACAAGGAGTATAGCGTATATAACAACTTTTAACACGTGTCAGTGAGTGGTCCTTGCAGGTGTCTTGAGTTACTTGTAGAGAGACGAGCCAAGTAGTCACATTTATTTTGGAGAGACATCTTCTCACAGCTTTGTTTGCATGTTTTTCTTCAACTGGTAGACTCATGAAAGCTCTCGGGATTTAATTTGTTGGTCAGAAACATCTATGCAAGTAGTAAACGCAGACATGAACATTAGATCTTATGGAGGTCAACAACATCAAAACCTAGCACATAATGAATAAATGAGGAGGTTGAAGTGATGGGGAAGCTTTGTAGCAAACATGTTGGCATGAACATATCAGTAGAGCTGCCATCAAGTTTTAGAGAGTTCCTCATACTGTCTTTGGACTGGGGTAAGTTGTTGTTTTGTTATGTACCATATACAGCATGTTTGTAGTATTAATGTTGTTATTTTGTTAAATGTTGTGTTACGTTATTTATGTTAAACAGTGCGCACTCTGTTCTCTTTCAGAAAAATATTCTCATAAGAAAGTGTAATCATCCATCCATTTTTTTTTTTGCTATTTAACCACGGACAGGCTGCAGCATGGTGGCAGCAGGCTAAGCAAGGTACAGTAGGGTACTGCAGCTCCAGTTCCTCCTGGGGGGTCCTGCAGTGTTCATAACCTGGATTATATAAAGTTGTGCTTAAAAGTTTACATATCCCGGCAGAATTTTTGCTTTCTTGGCCTTTTTTCAAAGAATATGAATGACAACACAAAAGCTTTTTTTCCACTCATGCTTAGTGGTAGTTGTTTGTCAATAAATGGTTTCACCCAACCACTGACCATGAGTGGGAAAGAAGGTTTTGTGTTATCATTCATATTCTCTGAAAAAAAGGCCAAGAAAGCAAAACTGTGCTCAAAAGTATGTAAACTTTTGAGCACAACTGTATGATGATCCTCATCATATTCAGGGTCTACCACAGTCTCATACCAGTTGGAAGTAGCGCCTCCTGGTCATTGATTGGCTGAACCTCTTCAGATGACTCTTTTTGACCTGAAGAAGCAGCGGCTGTGCTACAAGCTGCCTCCGGACATCTGAGCACCTTACCCTCTAAGGATGATATCGGCCACCCTTCAAAGAAAAGTCATTTCAATCCAGCTCAATTTAACTCCTTTACTTGCGGCAACATCTCATTCACAGAGACAGTAATCCACCATTCTTTGGCAGAAAGAAGAAGAAATATGGCCTCAGACTTGGAAGTGTTGACTCTCATCTCGACTGCTTCACAGTCATGGTTTGAACCACATCATCTGGAAAGAGCACAGAAGCAATTTTAAGTTCCCCAAAAAGACATTTTCCTCCTCCCGTGTACGCCTTGAGATCCTATCCATGAAAATCACAAACAGAATCAGTGACAATGGACCA
Source organism: Haemulon aurolineatum (assembly GCA_038406115.1). Lineage (NCBI taxonomy): Eukaryota > Metazoa > Chordata > Actinopteri > Lutjaniformes > Haemulidae > Haemulon > Haemulon aurolineatum. Next base: position 1,398,154 of record JBCAUF010000039.1, read on the forward strand.
CCCTGAAGGAGCCCAACACACACTCTTTCTGGTCTAGATCTCTGGAAGTCTGCATTTTGATGTGGAAATCTGCTCTGCCATTTCCACATCTGTAACAGACCTGTGGTTGTAAGAAAGCCAGTGAATCAGATAAGTTACCTGAATCTTTAACAGCAGATCTGTAACTGTAAATAAAGGCACCCAATCCCTCGTGCACAGCCACAAAACACTGCAGCTAATCACAGCAATGCCTAATTGTTGTGGATTATTCTTTATTTTCTGCAAAACATAGTGCAGAACCAGAGGAGGGATTAGCTCTGCCAAACAGTGCTGAGCTCCCCCAGCAGCAACTAATTTTCTAGTTCCAGGGGTCTCAAAAAATTGTAAATAACTATTAGCATATCTATGCTGCAATGAATGATGGAAAGAAATACATGAACTCTGACTTAGTATTTTTTTTCCATGTTGATTCATGTTGAATCAACATAATGATTTGGAAATGTGCAGGGTGTTTTTTAAATATCATATCAGGCTGCTTTCGTGTGTTTTTTTTTTTTGTACGCCTCTGACTGTTGTCTGTGGATTTGGTGTCAGAGTTGAAATTCTTAACAACCGGTTGATAGTCGGGGCAGATTTGAGGTCCACTGTGACAAAGTACATTTGCTCAAGTACTGTCCTTAAGTAAGAGTGCCTGAAATTCACATTTACTGTAAGTATTTTCAATTGATGCATCTTGGTGCATTTGTCTGACAGCTTCAGTATTCCTATCAGTATCTTCCTATTCTAATTTCTCACCACCGTACCATCAAGTGAAAACCTTGTATCTTCTGGTGTGTTGATATTGAATGTTGTGTTCTTTTATGTGTTGAGAAAAAATATCCTCTCTGAAGGAAATGCAGCAAGATGAATTCAGCCAATTTAGTCAAATATATCTAAACTGTCTCAGTATAATCTGAAATTACCTGCAAATTGAAGACTGCTTGAGTTTTAGCTAAATAATCGAACGTACAACAGATGCCTCTCTGTTTACAGATAGCTTCAATCTGCTCACACACACACATCTCTGATGGGTAGGAAAACTTATCACAGAGATCTCAGGGCAGACACTGAAAATAGAACTGCTACGATGGCACAAAAGGCTGCAGGTTAAACTGTCCCGCATACAGTAGCATTTGTTTTGGGAAATGCTAGCTGAATCTGCTGGCTACAATGCAATATTTACAAGAGGGTGTCAGCACCACTGTGTGGCCAGACTGAGAGATTACATGTAAATTGTTTGACAAACGGTACAGTGAAGTACAATTTATCCTCTGTTTTTTAAGAAAGGCAGTGTATTTTCAATAAAACTAAGTATTGTACAACTGCAAACCAATTTGAAATAGAGATGAAACAAAAGCCATCATGAAATGAAAATGTAGCTTTTAAATTAAATAGTTCTATACAAAATCTTATGATTCTGATTCTCTTATGTGCAAAAAACCCACAAAAACTCACTGCACTGTTGGTCACTTGTACTCACTTTATTATAGGCTTCCAGGATGCCCTGTAATAATATTCTGTGACATACGCAGAATCACAACAATATACTGACAATATATGTAAAATTACAAATTAGGTTAATAAAGTGCAAACATATATGAGGACGGTGAATGACAAATACACACAAACACAGAGCAAAACTGAGGGACATATTTTGTGTCCCAAGGTACAGTTTAAGAAGACACGAGGATGCAAATTTTTCTGCAGGCAAGACATTAGTATACAGTACAAGAACAGGAATGTGTCAAGATGAGTGCAAACACTGACTGAGTCATGGTGGACAAAGATCCAAAGAGAAGGGGAGAGACATGAATCCAATGAAAGGACAGTGGTCACGGGTTTGGGGGCAGAGTACCGTGAGAATCAGCACCTTATTGAAAAATGAGGCAAAAAAGTTTAAATGACTGATGTCAGCAGGGAGGTGGTTCTGCAGGAGGAGGACTCAGGAGAAAGCTCTGCAGCCTGCTGACTTCCCTTAAACCAATTTAAATTGATTTTTCATATTTGCATACTTTTTGTATCCTTTTCATCTCATCCAATATACTCTTCCTGTACATTCTTCTTTACATCCTCTAATCATTATTGATCTTGAAACACCTCAATTGCATTTGAACTTGAATCAAAACCAATAACCAAGAACATTGTAAATAAGTCATTTAATTATGTTGTGCATAAATGTTAATTATGTTAAAATACAGTATGACAATATAAACACTGCCATGGTTATAATGTACAATGAACAAGATTTTGTTCAAGACACTAAAAGCATCATACAGAATGAAGGCATGAGAGAATCCACCAGGTTTAACCACCGCAGTGCTCTGTATGAGTGAAGCATCCGATTGGGCGAGCCATCTCTTCAATGTAGTGGTTAACGACGGTCGGAAAGAATGTGGCCACAGATCTGAGAGCAGTTCTGCAGCTTTTAACAAAAACCATTGAAAAGGAGGGATTAAGTCCAGTGTTGTCTAGGGTTGTTCAGTCATTGAGCCATTCTAACTCGAACCCCAAGTCCCACACGAGTGAGACTAATAAAATGAAGCATTCAACTCCAAGGAAGATATGGGTGGGTGTATTGCAGATTTGTAGGTGTACTGACACAGAATAGATTTTGGGCCACTGAATAAATAAGCATAACAAAAGAACTCGTGACAAATTGACGTGGCCCAGCAGGTATAAAACAATTCCTGTGTGCACTCAAAATAATCCATTGTGCTTTCAGATTTCGTCAATTGTGCACACAAACAGAACGTAATCAATCTTTAACATGTGTTCAAGGGAGGTCAAAGATAACAAAACAATGTTTGCATGTATGTGGATGTGTCTCCAAAACTAGTCCGCATTAAACAAGTGGCTCATTTACAGTAAAGTAGATTATCCATGAGCCTGACACCTTTCACAGTCGAGTGGACAAGGACACATGCATGTATTGACAAATTCATATTAATATCAATATGTAGAAATTAATTAGTGTTTGCAGGTACTTCAGTATCAAAACACAGCTGCTAGCCTCGCGGAACACTGCTCCCTCAAGCAAACAACTTCTCCTGCTCCTGCTGCTACAGTTTTACATTTAAATGCTGCAAAAATCACTGAAGGCGGTTCTTCATGTTTGTTAAAATGTTAATATCATTAGTGTTGTGTCTGAGTCAGTTGTATGTACAAATTATCCATTTTCAAGCAGAAAATTAGGCAATTTTAAGAGTAAACAAGTTTAAAATTTTGAATTTGTTGGATTCATTTGCACATGAATTTGTTGGGTTTTTCCCCTCCATGACTCCTGCAGGGCTCTGTACCAACCTGATCATGATCTTTTGTTTTTAGCTCTCTTGTAGGTAGCACTTATTAAAAAGGCAGAAGAAAATCGCCTGAAGTGAAACAATATAAAAGCATAAGTAGTCTGTTAATAAGGAGATAATCTTGCTGTGCTTCAATTAGTGGACAATCACCCACCTTTGAATAGTATTAAAATCACTCCTGGTTGCTACATGAGCACTCGAGACGCCTGATAGACCCTGCCACTCACTCAGGTGAGTTTGCAAATAAACATGACTCATAGATGCTCTCGGTTCGTTTCTGGTAAAAGCCCGGCAGGTAGCCAATGGAAAGAATGTGAGCTATGCTGAGTGCAAGAAGAACCGGTTCATCGAGATAGACAGATAGCAGCTTTCTGTCTATGTTGAAAGAGGCCTCTTCCAGTCAAGTAGAGTTCGGCTAGACATGTATGCAGCCTGTCTGAAAGTGCATTCAGTTATCACACGAAGCAAGGCCAGGAGTGTTGCAACCAACTGTTGCTGTAGTAAAAGTCACAGCAGTCTATCACATGCAGATCAAATATTTCAGATCCTTCACTTGACCACAATAAGTGGAATTTTAAATTATGATTACACTGCGTTCATGTTTGGATTCAGGTGATTCTGATTTTGTGTCAGTGCAGAAGGAAAGCGTTTTTTGTCTCTTTGTTTCCATGTGTCACAGGCCGGTCGGTGTGCTAGTAGCGACCAGCGTCGTCGTAGGAGGTGACATCCAGGTCAAAGAAGTCCTCCAACTTCCACTGCAAGGTCTCGAACGTGGGCCGTTCCTGTTCGTTCTCCTTCCAGCACTCCATCATGATGTCATACAAGACTTTGGGGCAGTTGGGGGGACATGGCATCCTGTAGCCCTGGGGAACCCTCTGGACCACCTGGTAGTTCGTCATGGCTGAAGAATCAAAGGAGGACATTATAACTTATTGTGCAGGAGATATATTTTTGTAAATGTTTGACTAGAAGGTTTTGAGACATTTGATACGTAGCCATGAAAATCAGTGAACAGTTGCACTTTAGAGTATTCTGAGAACATAACTCCCAATTCTATGTTCAGAGAAACATTTATGAATATTCTCTGACAAGATTGATGAAATACTTACTCTGGTAAGGCATCTGTCCAAATGTCATGATCTCATGCAGCAGAATTCCAAAGGACCAAACGTCTGATTTGATACTGAACTTGTTGTCATGGATGGCCTCTGGAGCAGTCCACTTCACAGGGAATTTAGTTCCTTCTTTGGCTTCATACACGTTTTCACTCTCTTTCTAGAAACACAACAAGGCACACAATACAGATGTTTACCTTCAGTCAGTCAGTTTTAGTGTAAAGATCTGTTCTTTTAAAACATGGCCAGAGTATTTGATCACGTCACTGTTTACAATATCCAAAGTCAAACTTTGTAGTTTGGGGTGTGGAGTGTTTATTAGACTGTATTATGTGTCATAACCTGGCTCTTAAAGTCAAGTTTCATCAAATTTTCAAATCAAATTTTATTTGTATAGCCCAAATTCACAAAACACGTTTTGCTCAGAGGGCTTTACAATCTGTACAGTGAGTGACGCCCACTTGCCCTCAAAAACCCTTTTAACAGGGAAAAAAGGTGGAAGAGACCTCAGGAAGAGCCACAGAGGAGGGATCCCTCTCCCAGGACGGACAGACGTGCAATGACAAAATAGGAAAACAAACCATTTCAAAAGATTAAAGGAAACTACTTTTGTAACAGAAGTAACTAAATTATGCACATAACAGAACATCAAAAGGCATGGGATGTAACACCGTCCCAACTGTTCCCTGGCAATGCTGATCTACCTGTCAGACAGTGTATGCCAGTAAATGAAGGCATGAGGGTGAGTGTTAATTATACATTACTGTATATGTACACTGTAGATAGTGGAGAGTGCTGGCTTGTTTTACTTTCACTTCAAGGTAGCTGTTCATTTCCCTGTAGTATACAATATTACTTTAAATGTCAAACCCACCATGAAGACCCTGGCGAGGCCAAAGTCAGCCACCTTGCAGATGTTGTTCTCGCCCACCAGTACGTTCCTGGCTGCCAGGTCTCTGTGGATGTAGTTTTGGAGCTCCAGAAATGCCATGCCTGATGCCACCTGGGCAGCCATCTCAATCTGGTCAGAGATACGCAGTGTGGTGCCCTTATCCTCTGTAATCAAGGTAGAGAGGCACATGATCAATGCTAGGGGCAAAGGGGCAAAAAAGAAAGGTCATGAAATGTGTGCATTATATGGTGGTAACTAACAATTTGTCCACAATATGTACAAGATCCTTATAAAAAAAACCTAGTTAGTAGCAGCTACAGTTTAGATTGTGTGTTGTGCTTTAGAACTTGACTTTGAACATATCCTCGCCATGAGATTTTGTGTGGATCAACAAACAGACTGTCTCAGGGCTGCATACGTCAGTTCCACATGAGCACACCTCAGAGTGACCATCACTCTAAACAGAAGTGACAGACAGACGTGACGTTCTGTAGTGTGAGAGATGCACTGAGAAGTGAGCAGTACACATGGTAGGTCCAAAACAAAGCAAACAGAATGACCTTTCTCATAATACTAATCAGCATTTGGGCCACACTCTTTATTCTACAGTTGCTCATGTACAAAACAGTCTTGGATCTCATTTACTAGGATAAAGAACAATGCAATCTAGAGACTGTGTTTCATCAGGGTCATATAGCATTGCTATATTTACAGGGGTAGCA